>JAQZBX010100174.1:0-11394 GCA_029593785.1 Cabassous unicinctus
AAAAAAAAAGTAAGACACTGGGGAAGAAATGGAAGAAAATGTCATTGTACATACAGGACAACAGATATTACAGTGATGAAAGGCAAAGCATCAATTAAAATTTTTTTAATATTCTTCATTTTACCCCATTTTTTTCTTTGTTTTAGTTTTTCTAAATTTTTATATATTTTATTTCTTATGCTTAAATCTATCATTATAATTTCATTTTCCTATTAATTGAATTTGCAATATTCTAGGCTTTATTTTTGAAGAAGTTTTGGATCACAGAAGGGTTACAACTATGGCAAGGGAGGATCAATGGTGTGGGGTGTCTGTGAGGGTGCACATGGGAGGAAGTTAACCTGGGCATACATATATGGTATATAAATATGTTCAAATGTTCATGAGGCCTTACCACAATGGGTAGAGACTCACACAACAGCCGAAGGATTGTTGAATCTCCATCCTGGGGCTCTCTGCCACATTCTTTAATGGAACAGCAACAATCCCCCAAGTACAGGGGCAATAACTAGTGAAGAAGGATGGTCCATTGATCAACCCTTGATATTGACAACTATGTTTTTGCTTTTGAATTTGAAAATTGGCCTAGTGTTGCAGAGTGCATGAGAGTTACCTTCTGAGAGCATCCTTGGTGCTTAAATGTTGCCTTTCTCTAAGCCAAGCTCAGCATATAGATGCATTACCTTCTACCAAGTGAGGGACATGACTCCCAGGCATGAGCCTCCCTGGCACCAAAGGATTACTACCAAGCACCAGCTGGTGATACAACTAGAAAAAGGCTTTGAATAAAAGGGGGGAAAGGTAAGGAAAATGAGTTTATATGGCTAACAGACTTCAAAGTGAGTGGGGAGGTCATCAGAGAGGTAATGTTTATTCACATCTCAGCAGTATCTCATAGAGGGCCAAAGTCAATACTACCCCAAACAGTAGGGCTCTTGGGGGCTCCAGAGACACCCAGGTCCCATAGTCATGGCAGATAGCTCCAGAGTTTGTTGCCTTACCAGTGGACCTTACTTTGGAGATTGTGCTCCAGAGTGTGACATAGTTGGACTCATATGTGACATCTCTACACATGCCTCTTCTCTCCCTTTTATTTGAACCTATAGTTGGTGCTGGTGTTGGTATAAGTACGTCCAAGTACTTTGAATCCCTGGGCTGTCCATGTGCCAGCTGAGCCTGAGCCTCATCAGAGTTGCAAATCCTACTCTCCAGTTCATTGCCCTCACCCAGGACAACTAACAAGGAGGAGAGGATGGACAACCGTCACACCAAGGAACTGAGAGAGTCTAAAACTGCAAGTCAGACAGTCCCATCCATCAGGTATTTGGGATCAAAGTCCTCTCTCAATTAGAGGTGGAGTGGGCATAACCATCCCAGAATCCTCAGGATTGGGGGAAAAATATGGACTAGTGTAGACTTACTGGTATTCTCCTATAGACTTATTGTGATTCTAGCAATAGAAGAAATTACATCATTGATGTGGAGACAGTGTCCACTGGAGGTGCTGAAGGTGGGGAGAGGAAAAAAAAAAGTCTAATATGGGGGCATTTTCAAGACTTGGAATTGACCTGGATGATATTTTGGTGAAAAATACAAGCCATTATATATCCTGCCATACGCTATAGAATTGAGGGGGAGAGAGTGTAAACTACAATGTAAACTATAGTCCATGCTTAGTGGCAATGCTCCAAAATGTGTTTATCAATTGCAATGAATGTACCAAACTAATGAAAGAAGTTGTTAATGTGTGTAAAAAGTGGTGGTCTGGGGAGTGTGGCAAATGTGAATCTCATATGTTTTTATGTAGAATTTTCTTAAATCTATCTTTTAAAAATAAATAAAAAAATATTTAAAAAAAATACCATTGCAGTATTCCAAAAGCCTTAACCATTTTAGAACATTGCTCAGTATAAAGTCTCATCAAAATCAAAATGAGTGTGGTTCTTCCTTGGACAAAATTCCTCTTATGGACCTGTGAAACTTCAAAAACATCTGCTTTCCACATGCAATGTGGAGGCAGGCATAAGATAAACATTCCTTTTCCAGAAGGGAGAAAATGGAATGGATACAGGAATGATAGGCCCCAACAAGTCCAAAGCACAGCAGGGCAAAATCCATTAAATGTCAAGGTCTCAGTGGCAACTGTGACTTGATTCCTGTCCTCAAGGCCTTATGGAGTAGCAGCCCCTATCCTTCCAAATTTTGTGTGTAGTTCCAGAACACACACACACAAAAAAAACACCAAAAGGGAAAAAATCAGACAAAATAACTTCTACAAGTCCTTCTTAGGTAATTATATTTCTAATCTTGACTTCCATTGATATGGTTGACTAGATCCATGTTCAGCCCATGTACTCCCTAGCAATGCATGGTTCAGTTAAATCCTTACATAGACTCCTGTCCTCTGGGATCTTACTTCCTGAAAGCTCAGAGAGGTTCCTGATAGACTCACTTCTGGCACTTGTCTCACAGTACACAAACTGAATAGGCTAAGAATTTTCCAAATTATCAATTGCTGGATTCAGACTCATTTGGGACCCATGGCCCGTTTTCCTCCAAATTTCTACCTTCTGGAATAGGAACATTTATCCTATACCTGCCGTAACATTATATATTGGAAGGAGACAACTTGTTTTCTAGGCTTCACAATTTGTGTAAATGTAAAAAAATTGTCATAAAATGACCGGAGAAATGATTGCAAATTGAAAGCAGATTTATTATTATTATACTTTGGATGCCCAATACAACTTATTTGCTTTCATAATTGCAAGATGCCGATACAGCTAATATGCCATAACCACTTCTAGGTCACAATATGCCATAACTGGGACCAGGCAACATATGTACATGTAAAAGATACCAGAGTCTTTAAAGTCCATCATCCTATGGATGCACATAAGGTAAGCAAGTTCCTTTAATGAGTGTCTGTAGAGGATACAAAGCCCCAGGTCATAGGTTGCAGTTTGTTGAGGGCTGCAATCTTCAGAGCACAGCAAGCTCATTGGAGCTAAGAGTCAGATTGACTAAGTTAAATCTGCTTCTACCTACTGCTCCCCAAAGTGGTAAATGCAGTAGATTTTTATGCAAGGTCTGGTCATAATATTATTATTGAGGGAGGGTCACTCAGCAGGAATTTTGCCAGTTCATATATATCCTGTCACAAATATCTATGTATAACAGTTACATAAACATGGTTTTCTCAACTTCTTACATTCTAATTTTGGTCAACATGTTTACAATATTTTGAGGAAACAAGATCATTAATATCACTTCAATACACAACACACAGGGCTATCAGACAGAAAAATTTTACCCCAGGATGGATCAACCCATAATGGATTTGATGAGACTTTGCACTTAATATTGTTCTAAAATGTCTTAAGTCTTTTGGGATATTGTAGTAGAATTAATGTGTTTTGCATATGAGGAGAAAATGTCTTTTTGGATTACAGAGGCTGGACTGTTTGAGACTGAATAATGTCCTCCACAAAAGGCATATTCAGGTCCTAAACCCTGATACTAAGGGTGTGAACTATTTGTAAAGAGGACCCTTGAAGATGTTATAGTTAAGGTGTGCCTAAACTGAATCACAATCCAATACCAGTCCTATGTATTAGAAACTCCAGACAATCTCCTAGGAATCTGAAATTTACCAAGAACACTGATTCTGAGAAAATATTAAATATTGACTATCAAATGGGAGATAAATAAGTCTAGGTGACAACTTCACATCATGTATATAGAAACCTATGGAGTTCCTTGTTTTCCCCAGTTTTACAGACACTAAAAGAAGTTTAAAGAAATATCATGTCATTAATTTTTTTTTAAAGAGTGGAATTTAATGTTTATTTACAGGACACACTGCAAGATATGAAATTCCACACAGAAATTGGAAACACAAAGAAGAGAGGCTTCATATATTATGTACAGTTTGGAACTGTTCCAGTATGTTCCAGTATACTTTCACCATAAAAAGTACTGCATAGCAAATCACATTTAAAAAGAATTCTTAATAGGGAAATAGCAAGGTAAACTTATACCAAACATAGTACATAAACAAATTTATATCCCAGCTGTCCAATCTAAAAGTTAAAAGTCCCAGGAGTACCATCCTGCACTCTTAAGATATAACCTTCAGAGTTAATTTCTGGAACAACATTCTGATCATCTTATTCTTCTACAGAAAAATACTTCTTAATGAAATTTTATATATAGAATCATTTTCATGGTTTTCTAGAGCTTCAGTTTTGTCCAAGGCTCCACATTCTTCAAACATTATACTAAGTTTCTCAGTTTCACCTAGTTTCTCAGCAGCTTGAAAGATATTTCAAATGGCATCCAGAATAACCAGAATAATTTTGGTTTATTTCACAGTTAAAACAATCATCAATGCATCTATTATGCCACAATGGACAAAGTATACAATCTCAGTTGTTCCACCACTTGTAGAGTTGGTCACAGCCCATACAGCTTCCTTTTGTGTATTAAAGACTGCTTTAGAAAGAACGCTAATGAAGAAAGGGAGTAATCCATTTTTTACTTCTTGTTGTGTCTGGTCCTGATTGCCAGCTGTGATGTTCAGCATTGTCCATGCAGCATCCTTCTGAATATTAGTTTTGGAGTTAATTAGCAGGCTGGGAAAGATAGCAAGTGCTTTGCATCTGTAGCAACCTGAGTCTGTTCATCTGTTTTCCCTATGGCTCTTGGTGCAGGAGTCACAATTGGCAATTCAGTACCCCCTAGGAGCTTCAGAAGATTCGGCAAGAATCCAGTTTTCACAACCATTTCATCCCGTTCATTTAGACATCAGTGAAATAGGAAATGGCCCAGCAGGTATCTGCTGATATTTCTTGATCATCAAGATGCAGGAGACTAACTAAAGTAGGAAGAATTTGCTCAACAGCATCTAACAGGGGTGCAGCATTCTTGTTTCTACAAAGGCTTGAAAGTGTACAGATAAGATTTCATAAGTAACCACATGCTGAAAATGACATATCAGGAACTGTAAGTAGAGCCAACAGAGAATAGACTGCATCATACTTGATAACCAAGTCTCAGAAAGATGAGCTATCACCTGCAGTGTTTCCAAGAGTAAAATTTATTCAATACTGTGAGCAAGGGGAGATGCCAACAATGAAATGAATGCTGGGGTAGCAACTCTGTTTACCACAACCTTGGTCTGTTCTTATGTCCCAGAAGCAATGCCATTGAGCACTCAAGGATATTTCAATTCAATTGGAGCACAATCAGTTCTGCCCAAGAAGGACACAGATTTTGGAAACAAACCAGTCTGGATTATGTTATCTATGGGGGGCTGTTTCTCACTAAAAAGCAGCTTCCTAGCAGCTTGAGTGGCTTGGAGTTGGCTTTCCAAATTGTTGCTCTTTATGCCTTTAACAAAGTCATCAACAGACCAATTTACCATACCCTGATTGTTATGGTTGGTTTTCTTGCAGTGGAAAAGCTGCATTATCAGGAAAAGAGCTGACATTTCTTCTTTTCAGCATCTGGTCATCCTTCTTAGCTTTCCTCAGCTCCACATTAACTTCAATATGCTGCCACCTCTTTTAGGTGTGGTCTTTCACCTTATTTTTGAAGTTGTTAAGGCAGGCAGCTGGTGAATTAGCATTCTAATTGGTGGACATGTTTGTGAGACAGAGGGAGAAAGCTACAGAGTGGGGTCAGGTTTCCACAAGAGGCAGTACCAGGCTCACAGGCTGTGGGTCTACTGCCCTGGAACTATCAACCATAGCTCAGGCTGAAGACTGTGTTTGTTCTTTATTTTTTTTTAATATTTTACATATGATACTATAAGCATTTATTTTCTTTATAATTTCCCAATTAAAAAAAAAATTCTCCAAGTAAAATGTCTTCTAAGGATAAAAGACAAATACTATGCATTGAATTTCAAAAGCCAATCCATGAGGTGGCTGTAAATGAGGCACATTCACAAATGCCCAAAGGTACATGTATGTTCCTACAAAATGACCTGACATACACATATAGATAAAATACAACATTGTGATATTAATTCATGTCATGCAAAAAGACTCAGGGACATGTAAATATTACTTTATAACTTTCCTCCAAAACAATCCCTTTTCCTGCCTTGTTGTCTGGAAACTTCTCCAATTCCTCAAGACTGCACGTTGGCACAGCTACAGCCTCCCTATTTCAGGGATTGTGGTGAATTTGATTACTGCACTTGCCACATTTTCTTGCATTCAGCTGTGTGTCTCTGACACTATGGGTTTTGAAGGCAAACATTGGCTCTTAATCATTCTTATATTGCCAGTGCTGGCCAAAAAGTAAACACTCATAAAGCATATGCTGAGAGAAGAAGAAAGAAAAAGAGGCAAAAGAGAAGGAAAATGGAAGTCAGAGACAAAGATAGAAATACATGGGAAAACAAAGAAAGAGAACTGGGCACAAAATCCAAAGAAAAAGATAGCAATTTCAGATATATCTCTTATTAATAGTTTAATTCATTTTATCTCTCAGTGTGTAAACTAATTAATTCATTGGTTAAAAAAAAGATAAATATACTTATGTGTAAGATTGTTGTAGAGATTAAAATTTTTGTAAATTTCTATTATTTTTGATCCTGCATGCTGTCGCTGTTCTCAACAATAAAGAAAACTTGAAAAAAAATAGCCTCTGAACATCGATTACAATGCAATGATTCTAAAATCTTATGCTAAGTTAGGAAAATAGGAGAATGAGGGAAACAAGAATAAATGTCAAAAACAAAAGTCTTAAGATTAAAAAGAATTAAAGAATGATCTACTAAAGAAAACCTTAACTTAAATATTAAATCATTGTTTTGTATCCCTGTTTTTTGTCTGGGGATTTTTTTGGTGGATTCTTTCATACATTTTATAAGTTCATATTCCACAATATAGGAAATATATTCCTTCCAAATTTGACTCTTAAAGCTGAATGTGGAGTTTTCTAGAAAACTGTAAATCCAGATCTCTACTCAAATAAATGGTTTGCAGAATGTTGTGTCTTCCTGGACTTATGATCGGTCATTTTCATATTTACTGTGCTGGCCCATGTAAGGTACCATATAGCATTTACTGAAGAAAAAAGGTGAAACAAAGGTAGAAAGAGAGAAAGAAAAAGAATAGAAAGATTCACCCAAGAAAGACTTATTTTCAGAAGTACATATATTGCAACATTACCAAAAATTGCTAAACCTGAAATCCAACATTTTACTAAACACTGTTGTAGATTGTGGGCCTTATCATTAACAACATAGAAAAATAATACTGAAAAATAAATACCATAGGTTGTTCTGATGTACAAACTGGTCAGGAAAGACAAATCACTTTTTTCACAATCCAGAATAGAGAATTATAATCTACTGCTTTGCTAAATGATGGCTTATAGCAGACCCATCAATTCTTAAAAAACAACTCATCTCATTTTTCTTCAATCCAGTGTGTGTGCAGCCAGAGTCATAGTTAAACTAACTTAACGAGCTTGAAATACATGGATTCTGGAAAAGTAAAACTCAAAATAAATTAAAAAGAATAAAATTGTTCAATCTTTCACAATTTATTTACAGTAGGTTTTTACAATATTTATAATATTAGAGATTTTCTTTCACTCCTTATATTGCTAAAAGTTTTTTATGAAAAACGGGAGTGTATTTTGTCAATGCTTTGAAATGATCTTTTTTTTATTTAATTTAATTTTATTTTATATTGACTGATTATCTGAAAAAAAACTGATCTTACATTTCTTTAATAAACCCAATATGGGCATGATACAGTTTCCTTAATAAATAGATTTGTGATATGACCAAAAGTGGTAGAGCAAGGAACTCTAAAACCCCATTGTTCCACGAAAGCAATGATTAAAATGTCAATAAATAGAATAAAGTTTTTTGGAATTTTGGAAAATTATCTTCTTAATGAAGAAAGAACTTGATGAATTTAGTTACAGCATTATATCATTTTAGCTAACCAACTGCCACTGCAGAAGCAGCCCACATTCCTAGTGTACCAGGGAACAAACAAACCTAGATTTGAAAGAATTGTGGGTATGCATTTTCAATTGACTGATGGCTCTGTGAGGAATTGATTCCAGGTGTTACCTTTGTTAGTCATGCTTTGGTAAGTTCTCAAGCCTGGAGAGCTTCTTGGGCTTTGTTTGTTAAATAACCAAAGGCAAATATAGTGGCAGCAGGTGCAAAAGGCAAAGAACACCAGAT
This sequence comes from Cabassous unicinctus, assembly GCA_029593785.1. NCBI lineage: Eukaryota > Metazoa > Chordata > Mammalia > Cingulata > Chlamyphoridae > Cabassous > Cabassous unicinctus. Next base: position 8,219 of record JAQZBX010100174.1, read on the forward strand.
TGAGAAAGCAGCAGAGACTGAAAAATCTGGTAAGAAAGGGGCTATGGAAGGATATACATGGAGGGATAAAGTCTTTGTAAAATTCTTCTGTATGGTAGGTAATCTAGTAGTTCACACATATGTTCAGGGATATGTGCATGCTCAGAAAAGTCTTGAGAAGGTCTTAAGCTTTTATCTCTGCCTGAAGTTTAGGCTCTGCCCATTCAAGAATTGAAGGATAAGCAGAGTTGTAAAGAGCCTGTCTGAGCATTCAAAAGGTACTCAAACACAGAGCAAGGAACAAAACAATATAGGTTTGGCTAGAAGCATTTAATCAAATCTCTGTCAATTCATTAGTTTGCCACAGAGTTAACTATTCAGAGACTTCAGTGACCACATACATCAAAGAATGCAGTCTTTAGAAAAAGTTTAGAAAAGTCAATAAACTATCAACTTCACTCACAACAAGTAGAAATATCAAACCCTAAAGAGAGGAGAGTATTGATGTCCAGAAAGAACTCATTATAATATTCAAAGTGTCCAGTTTTGAATTTAAAAATTAAAAAGCATGTAAAGACACAAATAAGAATATCACATTAACAGTAAAAATGCATAGAAACTGTTCCTGAAGAAATCCAAATTTTGAAATAAATAGAAAAATAATTTAAATCAACAGTGCTACATATATTCAGAGTAAAAAGGACCATGGATAAAGAAACTAAAAGAACTAAAACAAATGATGTCTTACCAAAACAAAGATTACCAATAAAAGAAAGAGATTATAAAAAGAAATAAACACAACTTTTGCAGTCAATGGTACACATCAATATGAAAAATCAATATAAGGGTTCAACAGAAAGTTTCAGTAAGTAGAAGAATGAAACAATGAAATTAGAAAATGGTCACCTTAGGTAATCCAGTCTGAGAAACAGAAAGAAAAAAGGATGAATTAAAATTAATAAAACATCTAGACTGTGGAATGCCTTCAAGTGATCCAACATATGCAAAATGGGAGTCCCACACAGAGAGGAGATAGAAATGAACAGGAAAAATATTTGAAGAAATAATGGACAATAACCTTCCGTAATGAGATGCAAAACAAAAATCTACACCTCTAAGAAGTTCAGTGAACTACAAATAGGATAAAATATAAACAGTCCACAATGATACACATTATAATCAAATTTTCAAAATACAAAGACAGCAAGAGAATCTTAAAAACAGCAAGAAAGAATCTACTTGTCACATAAAAGAGGTTATCAATAAGTTTAACCGCCAATTTTCTCTTCAGAAACTTTGGAGGGCAGAAGGCAATGGAAGGACATATTTCAAGTGCTAAAAGAATAAAATGGTCAACCTAGAATTGGATCTAGAAAAACTATACTTCAAACAGGAAGAAGAAATTGAGACATTCTCAGAACAACAAAAACAATGATTGTTAATTGTTAGTAGCCCTGCTCTACAAGAAATGCTAAAGGGATTTATTTGGGCTTAAATAAAAGGGCATGAGGGCATATCTAGAAGTTATACATAAAAATAAAATTGATAGCCTATGTACTGGGGGAAAATATTTGGAAACCATATAACCAATAACAGTTTAATATCCAGAACATATAAAGAAATCCTTCAGCTTAACAAGAAAATGACAAATCAGTTTAAAAGATGGGTCAAAACTTTGAATAGACATTTCTCCAAAGAAGATACATAAATGGCCAAAAAGCATGCTCACCATCATTAGCTATTAGGAAAGTGTAACGCCAAACTACAATGAGTTACCATACCCCACTTACTAGAATGGTCACTAATTTAAAAATATAAAATAACAAGTGTTGAAGAGAATGTAGAAAAAAGGAGTATATATTCATTGCTGGTGGGAACAGAAATAGAGGTAAAAAGTTTGGCAGTTCCTCAGAAACTTAAGTGTAAAATTACCATACATTCTGGCAATCCCATTTCTTCCCAATTCAAAGATAAAAGCAGGGGCTTGAACAGTATTTGGGCACTGATTTTCATAGCGGCATTAATCACGATTGCCAAAAGATGGAGGCAACCCAAGTGTCTATTGACCTATGAGTGGATAAACAAAATGTGGTCAATGGAATATAATTCAGCTGTGAAAAGCAAGGACGTTCTGATTCATGCAACAACATGGATGAACTTGATGACATCATTTGGAATGTAGTAAACCAGACATAAAAAGAAAAATATTGCCTTATCTCATAGATATGAAATAATTAGAATAAACAAACTCAGAGTCAGAATCTACAATATAGTTTACCAGGATATAGAGTTTATGTTTGGGCCAATGGGAAAGCTTTAGTAATGAAAGCTATTTTGGTAATAGTGATGGTAGCACAACTTTATCAAAATAGTTAACAGTACTAAATTATATATTTGAATATGGTTAAAAGTAAATTTTAAAACATCCTTTCATTCTTGGGATGAAAGGATGTTTTAAAGTTGAAAATCTATCACAAAGGAACTGAGAGAGCCTACAACTGCAAGCAAGAGAGTTCCATATATTGGCAGTATGGGACTGAAGCCCCCTCTCAATTAAAGGTGGATTGGGCACCATCATCCTAGAATCCTCAGGTTTGGAGAATGAACTATGGACTAGAGTGGACTTACTGGCATTCTACTATAGACTTATTGTGATTCTAGCAATGGAAGAACTTATATCTTTGATGTGGAGGCAGTGGCCACTGGAGGTTCTGAGGTCAGGGAGAGGGAAAACTGGTGTAATATGGGGGCATTTTCAGGACTTGGGAATTGTCCTGAAAGACATTGCAACAACAGATACAGACCATTATATTTCTTGCCATAACATGCAGAATTGGGTAGGAGAGAGTGTAAACTACAATGTAAACTATAATCTGTGCTTAGTGGCAATGCTCCAAAATGTGTTCATCAATTGCAACAAATATACCACACCAATAAAGGATGTTGTCAATGTGGTTAAATATGGGCAGTGAGAGGAGTGGGGCATATGGGAATCCCCTATATTTTTTATGTAACATTTATGTAATCTAAATATATTTATATTTTTTAAAGTCAAAAAGTTAAAAAAAAAAAAAAAACGAAAACAAAGGGTGAGCCTACTTGCAGAAATCTTCCTGTATTAAATAAGTCATCTACTCCTATAATTTATGGGCGGTGTTGAACAAATTTGGTTTTAAAATAAATGAGATCTGCCTTTC
>JAQZBX010100175.1:0-11388 GCA_029593785.1 Cabassous unicinctus
TTGTATAAAAATTAATTCCTAACATGTATAACCAAAAAGTGAGGCTAGGGTGGGGTATAGGAACAAGGTTTGTATCCAACCAAATAAGACTATTATAGATTTAGGATGTGGTGTTTAGGCACAATAATAACCACAAAAATATTTGAAAAATAAACAGAAGGAAAAGAGAAGGGACTCAAAATTTTACAACAGAAAAAGTTAAATAGATATGAAAATAGACCTTAATGGAAAAATTGAAAGACAAAACTCTGTAAAATAAACAATGTGCAAAAAGCAAAAATGGCAGAAGAAAATTCTGCGTTATTAGTAACTAGTTTAAATGGAAATTGACTAAACTCTCCATCTAAATGTAGAGATCATACAGTGGTTAAAACTATATACTTTTTACAGGAGACTCAACTTAAATTCAAAGACACAATAGGTTGAAAGTGAAAAGATGGAAAAATATCCCAAGCAAATAGTGACCTAAAGAAAGGCTGACGATACTAATTTCAGATAAAATAACCTTCAAATCCAAAACTGTTAAAAATGACGAATGAGCACACTATGTATGGATGAAGTGGTCAGTCCAATGAGAAAACAAAACAGTTATAAATATGCACTGAAACAGCAGAGAACCACAATAATGAAACAAATATTGAAACTTTTGAAAGCAGAAATAGATGGTTCTATGATATAGTAAATTTCTGATAATGGTAACCATATGGGTAATTATAAATACTTGTATTATTTTGTATTTTATTTTTTATGTAACTCCAATTTTTAATACACAATATTTAATAATGAATAGAACATCTTGATAGATGATTACTAAGGAAATGGAAGACTTGAGGAATACTATAAACAATCTAGAGCTAGCATATATACAGAACACTTCACCTAACAAGATCAGAATACACATTCTCTAGAGCATATGAGTCATTCTTCAAAATAGACCATATGCTAGGCCACAAAACAAGACTTAATAAATTTAACAAAATTGAAATCATACAATGAATCTTCTCTGACAAAACTGAAATGATACTAAAAATCAGTAACAGAGAGATAATTAGAAAATTTACTGACATATGAAAATTAAAGCATATACTTTTTAAAACACCAGTGGGTCAAAGAAGAAATCACAAAGTCAATTGGTAAATATCTTGAGGCAAGTGAGCAAAAGCAAAACATATCAAATCCTATAGATGCAGAAAAGCAATGCTGAGAAAGAAATTTATACCTCTGAATAGTTACAACAACAATAAAAAAGAAAGATCTTAAATATGAAACCTAAATTTGCCACTTGATGTACTAGAAATAGAAGAACATAATAAATTCAATAAGAGCAGTTGGAATGAAATTACAAAAATTATATTAGAGATAAATGAAATAGAGAACAAAATACAAATGAGAGAATAAATGAAATCAAAAGTTCTTTCTTTGTAAAGATCAATAAAATCAGCATAACTTTAGCAATTCTGATGAAGACAAAATGAGGGAGGACATAAATAACTAAAATCAGAAATGAAAGTAGGAACATTCCATCAACCACACAGAAATAAAATAGAACATAGGAGCACTTTATGCTGAATTTTGCCCCAATAAAATAAACTAGATGAAATGGAAAAATTTCTAGAAACATATAAAATACCTACAATGACTCAAGAAGAAATAGAAGATCTCAACTGAACAAAAACAACTGAAGAGACCAAATCAGTGATTAAAACTTCATAACAAAGAAAATCACAGGACCAGATGGGTTCACTGGTGAATTTCACCAACATTCCAAAACACCAATCCTGCTTATCTTCCTCCAAAAATTGAACAGAGTAAAGACTTTCTAACTCATTGTATGTGGTTAGGATCATACTAATATCAAAGCCAGATAAATATACCAAAATAAAATAAAATTTAAAAATGTACAGTAAACATCATTTTCAGGGACAAGACAAGGATGTTCACTGTCACCAATATTATTCAACATTGTATTGTATGCTCTAGCCAGAGTGAATTGTGAAGAAAAATAAATAATTAAAAGGAATCCAAATTGGAAAGAAAACAGTGAAACTTTCCTAGACTACAGATGATATAATCCTATTTATAGACAATTCTGAAAAAGTCTACAACAAAGTTAAAAGCTAATAACTAATTCAGAAAATTGGAGGCTACAAATCAGCATAAAAAATAAGTGATGTTTCAATAGATTAGTAATGAACAATTTTAAGAGGAAATCAATAACAAAATTCCTTAAACAAGAGCAACTGTAAAAAATTTTTTTTAATTTAAAAAAACTAGGATTAATATCAGCCAAGATTGTAAAGGAATTATACACAGAAAACTGCAAAACATTGCTTAAAGTATTTTCAAAAGCCCTGAATAAACATTAAAAAAAAAAATCCATGTTCTTGTATTTAAAGACTAAATATTGTTAAGGTGTCAATTCTACCCAAAGCAATTTACAGATTCAATGCAATCCAAATCAAAATTCTAAAAGCTGTTTTTTAACATAAATGGAAAAGCCAAATATCAAATTTATTTGGAAGGATAAGAGGCCCCAAATAGCCAAAAATGCCTTTAAAAAGAAAAACATAGTTGGCAGACACCTACGTCCTGATGTTAAAGCATATTACTTAGCTACAGTGGTAAAAACAGCATGGCACTGGCATACAGATAGACATATTGACCAATGGAATAGAATTGAGGATTCAGAAATAGGTTCTCACATCTACAGTCAAATGATTTTTTACAAAGCTTTTAAGTCCACCCAGCTGGGTCAGAACAGTCTATTCAAGAAATGGTGCTGGGAGAACATGATATTCATAGTTAAAGAAAGAAAGAGCACCCCTACCACACACCTAATACAAAAATTAACACAAAATAGATCAAGGACTAAAATATAGAAATAAACCATAAAATTCCTTGAAGAAAATATAGGGAAACATCTTAATGATCTTGTCATAGGTGGTGGTTTCTTAAACCTTAAGTAGGGGTGGTACTAGAAGGTATGAGATTTTTCCATTTGTAGTAATGAAAATGTTATAAAATTGACTGAGATGATGACAGCACAGCTCTGTAATGGAACTTAGAGCCACTGAGTGCACACTTTGAAAAGATTGTACCAGGCATGGGACTGTATAACACAGCAAACTCCATTTCTCATTACTACCAACAGTAAAGGAGTTTTCCCATTTTCTGCCTTTTTAATAATTGTTCATTCTGCAAAGCATGAAATATGTCATTTTAGTTTTGGTCTGTATTTCCTTAATAGCTAGTGATGTTGAGCATCTTTTAATATGCTTTTTGGCCATTTGTATGTATTCTTTGGAAAAAATGTTTGTTCAAGGCTTTTGCCCATTTTTTGATTGGTTTGCTTGTCTTTTTATCATTGAGTTGCATGATCTCTTTATGGAGATCATGGAGATCAAACCCTTATCAGATGTGGTTTCTAAAAATTTTCTCTCCATAAGTAGGCTGCCTTTTCACCTTCTTATCAAAGTCATTTGAAGTGCAAAAGTGTTTAGTTTTGAGGAAGTATCCTTTATCTATGAAACTAAAGCACTCTAACTTTGAGAACAATACTTCTTCTACCACCATTATCTCTCTACAAATTTGTCAAGCTCAAAGTTTTATCACAAATAAAACATATAAACCATTTAAGGAGACTGAAATTTCAGTGATATATTATTTGTTTCCTTGAGACAACTTATGCATAATTTTTTGTACATGCATTTTTGTTTTGTTTGGAGATAAATCAACCTAAAATTTTTGTTCAAGTCCTGTTCAAATGGAAATTTCACCTTGCGAGTTTACCAGAGAGCTACTGTGATCACGAGAGCAGGAGAATTGCTTGCTGTTCACCCTGATAGAGCCCCTCTTAGAGTGAGGATTGCTGATAATATACCATTCCATCATGCCTGGCACTAATATCCAAGGAATATAGCTTGGCATCTTCCAAGAACTAATGTATCTATGTTAAGCTTGTGCCAGAGAGTTCCTTATCTCTTAGAAACCACATAATGATTGTAGCCATTTGGTAATTTGATGTAATTATGAATTCCAAAAATCTATATTAGATTATGCTTGTAAACTGGTATGCTAATCTGGGCATGATTAAGTTATGATTAGGCTTTAACTGGGCCACATCAGTAGGGCATTGAGCCCCACCCCTTGGAGGGGTGGGAATTGAATATAAAAGGCAAGGCAAAGGACAGAGGGAGTAGTTTTTTGAGAAGCAGTTTTGATGTTGGTAGGAGAAGAGAAGTGAGCCATTCGCCTGATAGTCTACAGCTGACCTTGTGGAGGAAACAGAGGAGCTAAGCCCAGAGAGAAACGCAACCCTAGGAAAAGAGGAACCCAAGAAGCCTCAACCCTGGCACACCTCGGCAGCTGTCTTTCTCTAACACGTGGCAATGGACTTTGGTGAGAGAAGAAACTTATGCTTTATGGCCCAGTAACTGTGGACTTCTACTCCAAATAAATACCCTTTATAAAGGCCAACCCATTTCTGGAATTTCGCATTAGCACCCCTTTGGCTGACTAATACAATGATGTACACCCTTTTTTGGTATTCTTTTGTGATGCTCTAATTGATGACTGGTTAAAAGAGATGGTATTTCTACAGAAATAGTTAATCTGTGGCTTACAGGCCAGAATATTAACCACCAGGGACAGAATAGCACATTCTTCACAATAAACATTTTTCTATTTAAAAGTATGGCACTATCACAGATGTAAACATTGTTCATTACACAAAAAATTGAATACAACAAAATTCAAAGGAGAAAATGAAATTTGTTCATATATGTTCATCTTTAGATGCATTTGTGCTTATAATGCTTTTTATATAAATACTGATGTTTACGTAATTTTTGTTGCACTGTATTTTCAGAAACATACTGACTTTATTGTTAAATATTTATAATTCACCTTGACCTATGTTTTATTAAACATTTCTAAAACCAAAATTTAATTTATTTTGCATTGGCTATTGCAATGCTAACTTCTTTCTAGCCATGTGCACCAGTTGCTAGATGAGTAATTTTGAGGCATTACAAGGAAAACACGGTGGAATTTCCCCAGTAAATTTGGCAGTGCCATCTAATTGATCTACACAGTAAATATATTGTTGTATTCAACACAACAATGTTTGTGTAACCCATTTTATCAGTGAAGAATCTGTAAATATTTTATAATTAATTTAATGGGCAATATATAACCAGGTGAATTGTTTTCTTGTGAATTTTATACTAATTAACAGTAATGAAATAATTTTTAAGTAGATTTAGAAGCAAGTCCTTTTACAATAGAAACTATTTAAACTCTAGAATAGCAGGAGAGAATTTTATGGTATGTATCAAGGAGCTAAAAATAATATGATATGTTTGATGAATTTTTAAAGCACAATTCTCTTCCTAAAAATTTCAGTGATACTGAGATAAGCTTAATTAGAGATTAAAAAGCCAGCATTGGGAAGCGGATGTGGCTCAAGAGATTGGGCTCCTCTCTACCATATGGGAGGTCCTGGGTTTGGTTCCTGGGACCTCCTGCACCCATGGAGAGCTGACAACCCATGCCTGCAGAGAGCTAGTGCAGCAAGATGACACAACAAAGGGAGACAAGCAGACTGGAGGAAGAAATGTAACGCAAATGGACACAGAGAGCAGACAGCGAGCAAAAGTGGTAAGGCGCGGGGAGGGAGGGAATAAATAAATAAATAAAAATAGATCTTAATTTAAAAAAGCCAGCATCGATTTATTTCACAATTGGTGATCTCAGGGTTAAAGCCACATGAGAAATTGATGGTGATTTTTTTTATAACAATGCCAACTCAATAGGTTCTACTTATTCCTTGAAAAATCAACAAAAGAATTTCCACATAGCATTGAAATCATTTTTTATATTCATAAATGTACTTTCAAATAATATAAGTAAAATATGATGAAAGAATAATTTACAAACTAATTTTATGACTACATTTTTTTGCTGAATCTGCTTTGCTCAGATTTCAATATATCATCTCTAATAAAATAATTTTGGCAATAACAAGGAGTAAGAAACAGAAAGGTACATGAGTTCTTTGTCTTACATTTCAACAAAATTACAACTTTACCCCTCACAATTTTTTTATTTTTTAAATTCTATTCCTCTTTTTAATTTTAGAAAATTCTGTTGTATGTGTTTTAAAGTTTTGTTAGGAATTTTATTTTACTTTTCTGAAAAACTGGGTCTGTGGTTATTTTATACTGTCCTTCATATCTCTGGAATATAGAGGTCTACTTTTCCCAATAGTACTATGTTGAAGAGTAGTATTTCTATATCTATATTTACAGATATGTGTTTGTATTTCCTTTTACTATTCACGTACTATAGAAATCACATAGTTGGCTTTACTTTTAAAAGAGTCAATTACTGTGAAAAAGCATTAAATATATGTAGAGTAATTTTACAATCCTTGGATGTTATCTCAAACTTGGGTTTATCTTGAAATCTGTTTGTATTAACTTTTCCTTATTAATATGGTTCACATTTTCTTGCTTTGTGTGTTGTTTGGTAATTTATTTTTATAATTACTGTACTGTAAAAGTGGTATGTTAGAAGGAGTACAGATTATTTTGTCTTTCAATAAGGGGTGCTGAGATTTATTCTGGTTGGCAATAAATTACTGAAAATGCCTTTTGAAGCATTCAGGCTTCATATTAGTTTTTGTTAAGGGGATCTTTTTGGTGTCATCTTCAGGCTTAAGGGATACTATTTACTAAAGGGACAGGGTCTTTATAGTTTTAATGTGTATGTGTGTTTTTTGGCTTAACATCATGCTTGCATTTAATCAAATATATTTGCTATACTGGCTGGACCATAAATCCAGCTTCTCCCAGTCCTTCATGAATTCTGGTATTTATGTTCTGCTCTCAGCACTGTAGTATCTCCCTCCCCAGGTCTGGTGATAATCCATTTGCACATATGCAGCTCAGCATTGAGCTAAGGACTCACAGGGAATCCCAATGTTGATCTTCAGAGAACATCATTTTCATACCCCAACTTTACTGTTACTCCTTCTTCAACTGGAGGAAACTTCAATGTCTGCCTCTTAGCTCTTCAAGAACTTTATACTCTGCTGGTACTCTTGTATGTGCTTCATCAGCAAGCAGTACAGAAGGGCAAGATAAACTTGATTTCTGTTATATCATGGATAATTGGCCTGTTATCCCTCTTGTCCAATGCCTGAAAACAGTTTTAAACCCATTTTGTTCAAGTTTAGAGGTATTTATCATGAAGGGGGATTCTTGTACCACTCACAGTGTCATGGTAGAAGCCAAAATCTGACCAATGTTTTTATATCTCTTCTGATTTAATTGATATATTTTGATCCTGTTGGTCATTATATTTTTCCCTATGTTACTCATCTGTCTCTTTTATCCTCTCCTGGATTACTACTGTTTTTCCTTTTTTGGTTGTTTTTATGTCATATAAAACAGTGATTCTTTATCATTCTATCCATTTTGATGTTTTAGTTTGGAAATTTTCAGCTTCTACTATGTAGTGGGGAACTTTAATACACCATTAGACAGAACATCTTGACAGAGGGTTAATAAAGAAACAGAGACTTTGAATAATATTTGAGGGGACCTTGACCTAATGGATGGATACAGACACAACACCCAAATACAGCAGGATATACCTTTTTCTCAAGTGCACATGGATCATTCTCCAGACCACATGCTAGGTGACAGAACAAGTTTCAACTAATTCAGAAAGATTGAAATTATACAAAGTAATTTCTTTAACTACAATGGAATGTAGCAGGAAATTAATAAGGGGCAAAGAACCAGAAAAGATGTAAATATATGGAAGTTAAACAACACATTCTTAGATAGTCAGTGGGTCAAGGAGGAAATTACTTACATGAAATGGACAAATTTCTAGAAACATGCAAGCCACCTATACTGATGAAAGAAGAAATAGAATGTAACAGTCCAACCACAAGTAGTGAGATTGAATTAGTCTTCAAAATCCTCCCAACCAAGAAAAGCCCAGGACCAGATGGCTTCACAGGTGAATTTTAGTAATCATTCTGGAAAGAACTAACACCAGTATTGCTTAAATTCTTACAAAAAATAGAAGTGGAAGAAATATTGCCTAACTCATTCTATGATGACAAAATCACCTTAATACCAAAGCCACATAAAAATACCACAGGAAAAGAAAACTACAGACCAATCTCTATGAAGAGCTTAGGTGCTAAAATCCTCAACAAAATATTTTCTAATAGTGTTCAACAACACATCAAATGAATTATACACTATGATCAAGTGGGTTGTATTCCAGGTATGCAAGGATGGTTTAACATAAGAAAATCAATCAGTGTTATACAACACATTAACAGATTGAAAGAAAAAAAAAACACATGATCATCTTTATTGATGCAGAAAAAGCATTTAACAAGATATAGCATCCTTTCTTGATAAAAACACTTTGAATGTTAGGAACAGAAGGAAACTTCCTAAGCATGATATAGAATATATATGAATACCTCACAGCTAACACCATACCCAATGTGAAATGCTAAAGACTTTCCCTCTAAGATCTGGAACAAGACAAAGATGACCATTATCACTACTTTTATTTAACATTGTATTAGAAGTATTCGGCCAAGCACTTAGGCAAAAAACAAAGAAAGAAACAAACAAACAAAACCAAATGCAAATTGGAAAGCAAGTAAAACTTTTACTATTGACAGAAGATACGATAGTATACATAGAACGCCCTGAAAATCTACAAAAAAGCTTCTAGAGCTGATAAACAAGTTCAGTAAAGTTGTAGTATATAAGATTAACAGAAAAATCAGTAGCATTTCTGTACATTAATAATGAGCAATCTGAGGAGAAAATTAAGAAAAAATTCCATTTAGAATAGCAGTTAAAAAAATCAATGAACTAAACTAAGAAAATGAAAGACATGTACATAAAAAACTAAACATCATTGTTAAAAGAAATCAAATAAGACCTAAATAATTGGAAGAATATTACATGTTCATGGATTGGAAGACTAAATATCATTAAGATGTCTACCCTATCCAAATTGATTTACAGATTTAACACAATCCTGTAAAAACTGCTACAGCATTTTTACTGAACTGAAAAGCCAATTATAAAATTTATTTGTAAAAGCAAGGGGTCCTGAAAAGCCATTACCATATTGAAAAAGAAAAACAAAATTGAGGAAACAAGCTATATCACTTTAAGTCATACTATAAAGCTACAGTGGTCAAAACTGCAAGGATAGAAATGCTGATCAATGGAACTGAATTGAGAGTTCTGATATAGATCTGCACATATATGACTAACTGATATTTGACAAGGTCACCAACTCACTCTACTGGCACAAAATAACCTCTTCAAAAAGTGGTGCTGGGAGAAGGGAATATCCATACGCAAAATAATGAGAAAGGATCACAATCTCATACCCTATACAAAGTGAATAATAACCATTTCTTATATATTGCTTCCTGAAATCCTTCTTGCTGCTAAAAAGTCTCCTCTCTCCAAGCCAAACTCAACATGACTTAAATCTTACATCTGTTCATATGCTGGTTGAACCTTGAATCTCAGAAGAGTTGTGGGCAACACTTACTCTCCAGTTCATTGGACTCACCCTGGAGAACTAACAAATTATGATTACGGACAACCCCATCCCCCCAAAACAGAGAATATCTACAACTGCAAGCAAAACAGTGCTTTCCATCTGCCCCATAATATCTGAGCCCCTTCTCAATCTGAGGCAGAGTGGGCATCACCATCCCCAAAGCCTCAAGTTTGAGGAATGAACAAACATAAGAGGGGAATGCAACCACGGGCAAATTAAACTTACTAATATAGTAGTATGGCAGAATATGCAACATTGATATGAAAATAGTGGTCACCAGAGGTTCTGAGGGGAGGGGGAAGGAATAATAAGTGGAACATAAGGCAATTTTAGGGTGTTGGAAATAAGTGTAAACCACAATGTAAACTATAGACCTTGGTTAGTAGTAATGCTTCAATATTTATTCATCAATTGTAGCAAATGTACTGCACAATTGTAAGATGTTATTAATAGGGGAAAATATGGGATGGGGGGGATTGTGATATATGGGAATCTCATACTTTCATATAACTTTTCTGTAATCTAAAACCTCTTTAAAAATAAAGCTTATTATATTAAATAAAGAAAAAATGTGTTCATGGAAGGAAAAATTTGGCATTTGATCAAAAACTTGAAGGGAGGAAGCATTAGTCACATAGGTACATGGGAAGAGAGTAATATAAAAGGGGGAACACCATTGCAAAGGTCCTGTGAAGGGAGTGGAGGACATACAGTTTTAGAAAATATCTAACAAGAATGTCATTCTGTTGTGCAGGGTGGGAAGTATAAATCAACCAAATACATGTATATTGGTGATGATGAGTGGTACGGAGCAAAACTAAATAGAGGGGCTGTATGGAGACATTTGGGCTTGCTCTTAAAATAAGTGTTTCAGGTTAGTTTTAGGAGCAAGGTCACATTTGAACAACCTGAAAGCCTTGAATACAAAAACCTGAACGAAATGAGGTTCAGGCAAATGGAAGTGCAAAAACAAGTTTCTTCAGGATTAGTTAGTTTATATCCTTTTATGTTAATCTTTTAAATCACTTTATTTTATTAAAAGCTGTATAAAAATGCAATATCTTGGATTTACTATTTTAACTCACACAGATATCCTTTTCTTTTATAGAAATATTTATTCTGCATAATAAAAACAAAATTAAAAATTTCTCTAATATATGAAATTTCATTATTTCACTATTTCTAATTTTCTTTTTAAATGTATTTTTTCTTGTGCTCTCTTTTTTATTTGTTTTCTTTAAACATTTATAGATAATTGCTCTACTGCCCTCTCACCCCATTGCTATATTTTGAAGGGCAAATAACCTCCCCTGTACTATGTTCTCCAAATATCTACAAAATTTTTGACTTCATTTTTGAATGAACCTCCAATCTTCATGTGTGGATATAAGAATCAGTTTGAATCTACATGGTACAAAGAGTCAATTTCTTCCCATTGAATACTTCTCTAGGCTTTTTCAAGAACACCCAAAATAATTCTTACATAAAATTAGTTAAGAAAAATAATTTTTATGTTGATATAAAGATATCTTAGAGGTAGCTAAGCAGACAATAAACTCAAGGAATACAAATGATTACCTGAAACATTGCCAAGGCACACAAGACTTAACAGAATGATCAATATAGGTAACATTATTGTGAAACCTGATGTAAATACAATATATTTAAATTGAGCATTTTTATCAGAAAATTCAAAAGGACATGGTAGCTGTCGAATTTCAAACTAAGGTGTTGATCACATGGTATGGGAGAGAATAAGAGCATTGG
>JAQZBX010100176.1:0-11400 GCA_029593785.1 Cabassous unicinctus
TACAGTATGATTGTGCTATTGTGAACTAAATATATTGTGTATACTGATGGAGTTAATTAGAATACAGGTCACCAGAAAATAGAATGAGGTTAGGGAATGGAAATCTGAGAGTTAATCTGTATAGAATTGGTAAAAAAACATTGTTCGTATATCTTTGGACTAGAAAGATTCCAAATCAATAGAAATGGTGAAAGCACATCATAGTGTTTGTAATTAGCAGTGCTAATATATGGGTATGACAGTGGTTGAAAGGAAAAGTCTAAGGTCATGTATAATAATAGAAGGAAAGCTAAAAAATGTAATATGGCACTGTATAGCACAGTGAAACCTCATGTGAAATATGAATATGGGTAATATTGCATAAGTAAGACTGTTTTTCTTTGAAACTGAATAAATGTATATTAATGTTACAAGATGTTAAAAGCAGGCAAAATCAAAACAAAATACATAATATTTTATGCAAAGTGAAAGAAACCAGCCACAAAGTACTACATATTGTATGATTCCATTTATACAAAATGTAAATATAAATCAATTTATAAAGATGGAATTAGATTAGTGGTTACGTGGAGTTGGGGAAGGATAGAGCGATTGAGAGGTGACTGCTAAGGGGTGTAGACCTTTTCTTTCTGAAGTAATGAAATTGTTCTAAAAATTTTTGTGGTGATGATTGCACAACACTGTGACCATACTAAAAGTCATTGTTTGTACACTTTGGACAGATTGTGTGGTATGTGAATATATCTCAATAAAACTACTTAAAAAATTAGAAACAAGAAAAAACAAACAAAAAAAAAACATGCATATAATAGAAGTACCAGAATTTTTAAAAAATTAAGGAACAGAACAAATATTAAAAACTATAATTCAAGAAAACTTTCCTGATATTTCAAAAAATATTTAAAACTACATATTGAAAGAGAAGAGCCAACTTCCCCATCCTCCCCTTGCACATTTTCCAGTCTCCATGTTGTGTGTTACAACTTATTCAATATTCTGAAATTCTGAGGACCTTTGTTATTATCATGTCTCTGTGCCATTGCTCTAGTCGTTCCTATTACCTATATGTCTTTCCCATTTCTTTACCTGGCACACTGCAATGTGTTGTTCAAGCCTCCACCATGACTTTTTCCATAATGTCATACCTGACTCCCCTTTCCACCCCACCCCCAGTTCTAAGTTGCATGCCTCCCTCTGGGCTTTTGTAATACCTTGTCAATATGTCTTCAGAGCTCTATATATCATATCTTAATAAAGCTATAATCATGCTTATGGACTGTGCTGTCCCTGCCCCCTGACTGCAAGTATTACAGAGCATAAACCTGTCATTTTTGTTTTTAGTTCCTCTAGATCTGGCAATCTGTCACTGTTGAATGAATAAAAGAGAAGGAATTCTGTTTAAGCTACTATTACAGGGATAAAATAACCCAATTATCCCATTCATTTTAGTTGAAGGAGGTCTGAAAGAAGAAAGTATCAACCTATTACATTTACGGGGTCACTGTGATTATATCAGGAGCATTTTTAGCCCTAATCTAGCAAATAGTTAATACTATGACAACATTTTATCAGAAAACTATCGTAAATAAAAAGACAAAATTGTGATAATAAATATGGAATGATCAATGTAGTGAAGGAAAAAAGTATGCCTAAACCAAAAGAATGGATATTTTAAAAATTGTTTGGCACTGGTATTTCATCAGAGGTCTCTATCCTCTGTGTTGGGGTCTCTATCCTTCTGAAACTCACTAAGGGGCTGGCTAAATAAGCCAGAGATGAGTCGATTGTCCCTCTTCCTGTTGGTCCGTGGTAGGCCGCCTTTAAGATGGCTGAAAGACTAAATTTCTCTCACCTTAAGTGCTTTTGCCATATCCCCTTTAACAAAGAAACTAGATACTGACATTTACAATCATTTAGACGTGAGCTAGGTGATAGAACAGGCAGATCCATTGTGATTCTTCCCATAAGAAAAGCCACACTAGGGTAGACCCAAGAGTCTGGGGAACCTAGTGTTTTAGTTTCCTTGGCTGCTCAAGCAAAGATCATGAAGTGGGTCAAGTTAAACATTGGGAATTTATTTGTACACGGTTCTGAGGCTAAAAGAAACTCCAAATCAAGGCATCATCAAGGCTATGCTTTTGCCCAGAAGACTGGGGCATTCTGGGGCTGGCTGCTAGTAATTCTTGGTCCTCAGCTTGTCACATGGCAAGACACATGGTAGCCTCTCCTGGTCTCTCCCTTCTCTTCTGGGTTCCATTGATGTCCAGCCTTTTGCTTTCTGTCATCTGAATTTTATTCCACTTATAAAGGACTCCTTTCATAGGATTAAGACCCATTCTGATCGAGGTAGGCGATACCTTAACTAAGTAACCTCATCAAAAGATCCTACTTACAATGGGTTCGCACCCAAAGGAATAGATTAAAGAACATATTTTTCTGGGGTGCATACAACTTCAAACCACCATACCTGGAAAGACTGTTTTTTTTTTTTTATTTTTTAGGAGGTATGGGGGATTGAGCCCAGGACCTCATACAGGGGAAGCAAGTGCTGAACCACAGAGCTACATTTGCTCCCCAATGACAGTAGGTTTTTTCATTTGTTTGATTGGTTAGTTTTGTTTTTAGGAGGTTCTAGGGGTCAAACCTGGGACCTCGTACATGGGAAGAAGGCACTCAACCAAATGAGCAACATCCATTCCCAAGACTGATGTTTAATCCAGAGTGGCATCATTACATTTATATGGCAATAATTTGCGTTTAATGCCATTGGCAAAATGGGTGCTCCTTAGCAAGATTGAAATCAGTTAAAATAATAATAATAAAGTTATATGTTTTACACACCTGAATCATGACTGTAAATTTCAAATATAATGCAATAGGATGATGTTTTTTCTTTTGTCCAGTGCTCTGCCTGATCATGCACAATATTTTGTGGCTCACTAAAGTAATTTCTTAAGGGAAAAATCAGTTATTACTTTGAGGGCTGTTTTCTCAATCACTAGTAATATCTTAAATTTTATTGGGGCTATTTCCCCTAATATTTGCTCATACTGTAGCTGTTTGCTAATGTTCTGACCAATTATATGGTTTCACGGCATTCCACATTAATTCTTAGGAAACTGCGTTGAAACTTCACCGTGTAGAAAGTTCCAACTCACCCTTGCCCATTCTCTCATCCCCTTCAGACTGTAATTGTTCTCCCCTAATTTGAGTTAAAATGCCTTTAACATTTCCAACTCTTCTTTGCAAAGCATTAAGTGTGTCTCAAAGATGTTTTTTACAACTCTAAGAAAGAATATTCACTTTTGAGGTAAGCATAAGAGAAGTTTCTGAAACAGAAAGAATATTAAATACTTGCTTTATAATGACCAATACCCTCCTCAGGACATGAAAACACATTTCTAACTAATTCTTCTATTTTACCCATTAAATCACAATTAGATAAGTGCAAGAACTAAGAAGTATGGCAGTTTGATATTCTTTATGAATCCCCAAAAAAGAAAAATTATGTTTGTAAACTCGTCTATTCCTCTGGGTGTGACACCCTTTGATCGTATTAAATTCAAAGGTTTTAAGTTTACTCAATAAAAGATTAGGGCTTTGATTCAACCACATTAGTAGGGCATGACTCAGTGTTGAGTCCCCATCCCCTTGGTGGGCTGATACAAATGGACACACACAGAAGAAGATATACAGGAAGAGAGAGAGCTCCATAGACATGGCAGAGGAGAGAACTTTGATCCTGTGGCCCATTCACCTGAGAGTTTGCAGTGCTAAGAAAGCCCAGAAAGAAACAAGCCCTATGCCAGCCTGTAGCTGAGAGAGAGGAAGGCTGAACCCTCACAGAGATCAGCAGCCATCTTGCTTCAACACGTGGCAACTGACTTTGGTGAGAAAGCAATCTTGAGTTGGACTCTTTAGGGCCTTGTAACCTCTGAGTTTGATTTTTATAACCTAGACCTATAGCAGGCACTCTGCCTCAGCTTATTTAAATTTAACACATCAAACAGAAATTATATGAATGATTAGTGGCTTATTTTTGTGAAAACATATTTAGTCAGAACCAGCCGTTATTTACAAAACCAATTACCTAACAAGCCCAACAAACACATTTCTTACTATTTTTGTTTTCAAATGAAATGAAAGTATGATTGTTAGAATCATTAGAAAATGGGAGGCAACCAGTTTCCTTTTCCTTTCTGATATGAGATGTTATCAATTTATATTCCTTAATTGTAGAAGTCAGTTGCTGAGGCTATAAGGAAAATCAAAGGATAAAAATAAGGCTGTTGGAAGCGGGTGTGGCTCAATCGATAGAGCTCCTGTTTACCATATGGGAGGCCCCGGTTCGCTTCCCGGGGCCTCCTTGTGAGGGCAGGCTGGCCCGCGCGGCGCAGTGGGCTGATGCAGCAGGACCTCACAGCAGGAAGTGGGTGTGGCTCAATTGATGGAGCCCCCGTTTACCATGTGGGAGGCCCCGGTTCGCTTCCCGGGGCCTCCTTGTGAGAGCAGGCCGGCCCGCGCGGTGTGGTGGGCTGATGCAGCGGGACCTCACAGCAAGGGGGAGATAAGCAGACACAGAAGAGACACACAGCAAATGGACACAGCAAACACAAGCAGCAAGGGGGGGATAAATTTAAAAAAAAAAGGCTGTTAATTAACAAGTGAGCACTGTGTATAAGTTTGGATCAAATGGGCCAGAATTACAAAGTTTTGGAAGTGTTTGCTCTTTTATCTCCAAAGGTTGGTTCAGGAAACCAGGGAATGCTACCTTGATATCTTTCATTTCCCTTCCTTTTTGCCTCTGGGGCAATGTTTTAAGGATTCAAGAGTGAAGAGACAGACTTTCAAAAAGTCTTCAAAACGACCATAGACTAGAAAAATGAAGAAGTAAAGGGCCTTTATTGGCTTGGGTGATGACTACCCAAGAAGGAAGAAAACTGGTTCCTGAGATATAATGGATTTAGGAATGTGCCTGCAAAAATAGGAAGAATTAGAACAAATGGCCCAGAAATTTCTGATCCTAAGTCAATATATATATTGACTTATATTGTGAAAAGGAATGAAACAGTAAAAATTTTCAAGTCAGCTGAGGATATAAGTACTTGGAAAAATTTGCTTTTAAACATTAGAAGAATTATCTTGGGGGAATGTTTTTGACAAAGATTGTCTTTATATAAAAGGGCCTGGTAATTTGTGATTCTATATCCAAAGGAACTTAATTCCTGAATCTCAAGAAAAGTATATCTTAACCATCATATACTACCAAAATTATAGTGATAGCTAATTTTAAAATGGTACTTATCTATTTAAATGCTGGAACTGCAAAAATAAACATGTTGAGCTTTATATCAGCTTTTGGTTGATAGAAAACAAATCATAGCTGTGATATATTTCCAACTAATATAATCCTTTGGCAATGACTGTGAAAATCAGTTTGGGTGAAAGTGGTGATGGACCGTCCAAGAAAATCCTTTGGTGTAGAAATGGATCTTGACCTTAAAGAGTGTGGTAGTTTGAAGCTGATTTACCATAGAAAAACATGTTCTTAAATCTATTCCATTCCTGTGGATGTAAACCCATTGTGGGTGGGATCTTTTGATGAGACTGCTTGAGTTAAGGTGTGACCCATCATTCAGGATGGGATTTAATCCTATTACTGGAGTCCTTTATAAACAGAATGAATGTAGGGAGAGAGAAAAAACCGTAGAAGCAAAATGCTGAAATAAAAGAAACCCGAAAGAGAAGGGAGAGACCAGAAGATGCTGCCATGTGCCTTGCCATGTGGCAGAGAAGCCAAGGAGCACTGGCAGCCAGTCTTCAGAGGAAAGCATCACCTTGATGATGCCTTGATTTGGATATTTCCCTGGACTCTAACTGTAAGCGAATAAATTCCCATTCCTTAAGCCAAACCATTTCATGGTATTGCTTTAAGCAGCCTGGGATACTAAAAGAAAGAGGCAGGAAGTCCAAGAGTGAAGAGAGGAGAGGTGAGTAATGGCCAAAGGTAGGACAGAGGAAGCTCTGGATAGAAAAGATACATAACCATTATTTCTGGTAATCTCTGATGCAAAAGCCTTCTTCTCTCACTTTTCAAAGCTAAATCCCTGAGAAGATTAACTTTTCTCCTTTTATCCTCTAGGGACTTATTGGGACTCTCTGTTCAGGAGACTAGGAATTTGAGGAGGTGGTGGAAAGGCCATGTCATGATTTGGAGCTATGTCCCCCAGAAAAAACATGTTCTTAAATTTAATCCATTCCTGTTTGTACGAACTCACTGTAAGGACCTTTTGATGAGGTTAATTCAATTAAGGTGTGGCTCACCTCAATCAGGATGGTTCATAATTCCATTGAGGGAGTCCTTTATAAGCAGAATGAAATTCAGAAAAATAGAAAGCCACACGGAGCAAGAAGCTGAAAGTCAGTGGAACCCGGAAGAGAATGGAGAGTCTAGGAGAGGCCGCCATGTGCGTAGCCATGTGATAGAGGAGCCATGGACCAAGGATTGCCAGCAGCCAGCCCCAGGAGGCTACAGCCTTTGGGGAGAAAGCATGGCCTTGATGATGCCTTGATTTGGACTTTCTCCTAGCCTCAAAACTGTGTGCTAATAAGTTCCCATTGTTTAAGCCAGCCCATTGCATGATATTTGCTTAAGCAGCCAAAGAAACTAAAACGGGCCATGTAGAATTGATTCTTCTTTTTGAAAAAAGTTTTTTCCCCCCATTAATTGGTATTAGCTTGTGTGTTGTTTTATAGCCTTGGTTCTTTATTTCTCTGCATTATGGTGCATTTTCAATTGTGAGTAAGCGCCACTGAAGTTGGTAGTTGTCTATACCAACAACAATTCTCTCCCCTCCTTAGTAAGAGAACACTGTTTTCCTTTAAGGTGGCAATGCACCCAACTGCAGCTCGGCATGACCAAATTGTGGCAATAAGATATACATAGAAGTGTTCTGTGGGACTTCCAGGTAGTCTTTTTTAAAGGGAAGGAAATGCAGTATTCTTCCCTCCTCCTTCTTGCTGCCTGGAATGCAGGTACTATGGCTGGAGCTTAAGCAGTCATTTTAGACCATGAGTCAACACACTAGAGATGGATGGCAAAGCAACAAGATGGAAGAAGTCTGCATCTCTAATAGCCATAGAAACTGCTATTCTAGACCTGGACTGCCTATCTTTGGAGTTATTTTATATAAGGAAAAAAACACCAAACCTCTCTTTTGTTTAAGTCACTGTTAGGTTTTTTCTTATAGCTGATCCTAATCCAATTACAGTTCCTTTAAGATATCCACACAATGTCTTCATTATTTAATTCAAAGCATATTTAATGAGCCTCTACTCTGTGCCAGGCATGGTGCTAGGCAGTGGGAACCCAGGGATGAAGAAGGCAGACAGAGAATCTTGAATCCATCAGTTAGAAATACATACCCACATAAAACATTTGCTCACAAATTGGGCCATCAAGAAACTCTCAACAAATATCCAAAAAAATCATTAGCATACATATCTTGAATTAGAAATGAATATCAAAAGGATAAACTTAAAATCTCAAGTGTTTGGAAATGTAAAATATGATTATAAATAATTTATGGACCTAAAAAGAAATCATTATGAAGATTTGAAAAAATTGACTGGATTCAAATATCACATATCAAATCTTATGATATACAACTGAAATGTAAATTCATGGCCTAAAATGCATATATTAGAAAAGAAGAAAACTGAAGATTAATGAGCTAAGCATCCAGTTTAAGAAGTTAAAAAATAAATGCAAAATAAACCCAAAGAAAGAACAAAGGAGGAAATAAAGTTAAAAGGAGAAACTAATGAAAAAGAAAAAATAAATATACAGAAGAAAGGACCAACAAAGCCAAAAGTTGATTCTTTGAAAAGACTAAAAAAATAGAAAAGTTCTGGCAAGAGTGATCAAAAGAGAAAGTCCCATGGGGAGTGGATGTGGCTCAAGCAGTTGAGTGCCCACCTCCCACATGGGAAGTCCCGGGTTTGGTTGCCGGTGCCTCCTAAAGATGACAAACAAACAACAAGCAGACAACAAGCAAAAACAATGAGCAGACAACGAGCATAAATAATGAGCAAGACAACGAGCAAACAACAAGCAGACAATGAGCAAAAACAAACAAGCAGGGAGAGGATGTGGCTCAAGCAGTTGAGCACCCGCCTCCCATGTGGGAGGTCCCAGGTTTGGTTCCCGGTGCCTCCTAAAGAAAAAACAAACAGACAACAAGCAAAAAAACAATGAGCAGACAACGAGCAAAAACGAGCAGACAGTGAGTACAAACGACAAGCAAAAAACAATGAGCAAAACAGATGAGGGAGCCATCTCAGGGTGGGAAGAAAGAAAAAAAAAGAGAATCCCAAAAAGCAAAGTTAAGAAGGAAAAAAAAAGACATCCTAGAGACAGAGCAAAGATTTAAAAATCATAAGAGAATACTATGAAAATGTTTATGCCAATATATTAGAATCTTAGGTTATATATAATACCTATAGTTACCTACAAAACTGCAACTTACCCAACTATCTGCTGGCTACCATTCATTTGTTGCCTCTTCAACAATCGTATTTTTCCCACAGAAATAACTCAGATTTCTTCACATAGTAGATGACGCTCCCCTAACCCCAGCCCAAGGCAGTGAATCATGATAGGTCTAAGGATGGCATGCGACCAAGTTCAGGCCTATAGGACATAAGGGGTAGGCTCCAGGGTAAGGCTTCCTAGTGTCAAATGAAACGACAAAGTGCCCAACTTCTTCCTGCCTTGATGCACATGGTGCCTTGAGGGTCTGCAGCCAACTTGAGGTGACAAGCCAACTAGTTGAAGATAGTAGAGTGAAAGATTGAAGAGCCTGTGACCTTGAGTGTCTATACCCGCTTTGGAGTAGACACTCTGGACTTTTGGTGAGTGGGGGGGCATGGAGGACTTGTCATTTAGGCCACTAGAGTTAGGTTTTTAGTTGCTTTCAGCCATAGCATCCCTAATGAATTGATGCAAAAAAAACAAAAAAAGGAATTTTGAATAGACCCTATAACCAAGAAAATCAAACTGGTACTTGAAAGGTTGTAGACACACTGTGCACATGCACACACAAACCCAGTAGACCCAAATGGTTTGCTAAACCATTTCTCCCAAACATTCAAAGAACATATCATTTCATTCTTATATAATATACAAACCCTTCCAGGGAATATTGAAAGAGAGAGAGAGAGGGAGGGAGGGAGGGAGAACCCTCCTAAAATCATCTTATGGATTAAGACTAACCTTATCATTAATCAAATAAAACTGGTTTGAGAAAGGAAAATGACTCACTAATCTCACTTATAAATACAAGTGTCTGTGTGTTTGTATGGCTGTGTAGATTATGACCAAGAAGGCTTTGCCACAGCAATCGAAGGATAGTTTAACATTAGAAAGTCTATTAATATAATTCATTATATTGAAAGATTTAAGGGGGGAAAACACATGATCTTTTTTCTACAGAAAAGACATTCCTTACAATTTAATACCCATTTGTAATTTTTTATAAATTAGCATGTTAGGAAAAAGGTGAACTTCCTTAACCTGATAACGTTTATCCACCAAAAACCTTCAGTAAAGATCATATTTAATGGCAACATTTAAGAAGCATTTCCTTTGAGAAAAAACAAGGTTGCCCACTAGCTCCACTTCTATTTAACATTGTGTTGGGTTGTTTGAACTGATGTGCAGGGAGAGCAGGGCAAGCGTAACCAGCAATTGTGGTGGGATAAATAGGATAATAGCAGTTTGAGTTTTGCTTTTTCTTTTTCTTTTGAGTTGCTGTAGCAGTTTGATATTATTTGTGAATTCCAAAAATAGATATTGGATTATGTTTGTGAACTGGTCTGTCCCTCTGGGCATATTAGATTATATTGGATTCAGAGGTTTCGCTTTTATTCGATTAAATAATGATTAAGGCTTTGATTGGGCCACATCAGTAGGACATTGAGTCCCCGCACCCTTGGTGGGTAGGGGATCACAGAGAAAACGACAAGGTAGAGGAGTTAGTTGTAGTTCTCATATTGGAGCCCTGGGAAGTAAACACACAGAGAAGCAGATAAGTGAGGAAGGAGAGAAGGCTCCATTAGACACGGCAGAGGTCCCGGGAAGAGAGACGAGCCGTTCGCCTGATAGTTTACAGCTTCAGAGACCAGAGCCCTGAGCAGCTGAGTCCAGAACAAACGAGCCCTGGGAGAGAGACGAGACTTATGCCAGCCTACAGCTGATATTGGAAGAAGCTGGGACCACAGAGCCTTCAGAGGAAGAGGGAGGCTGAACCCTTGCAGATGTCAGCAGCCATCTTGCTCCAACACGTGGCAACAGACATTGGTGAGGGAAGTAATTTATGCTCTATGGACTGGTAAGCTTCTACCCAAATAAAGCCAGCAGGTTTCTGGTATTTTGCATCAGCATCCCTTTGGCTGACTAATACAGTTGCCTTAGGACAATTGCCAATCACCAAGACAATTGGAGGCAACTGCTTAGATCTCTGGTACATGTGCTCCAGGAGTACAACCAGGGCAGTGCAGAAGTCCTGCTGTGCAAGAGGAGCTGAGGAAAACAGGTGGATGTTGAGCAGCCTGAGGCAGTCCCTTCCCCAAACTTCCCCTTCCAATCGCCCAGGCCTCCTACTAGTGTAGCATCTCCCAATGTGGCTTATCCCTGTGGGACTGAGATGAAGCCCTGACCTAAAGATTTGTTTGGTGTATCCTGTTTACTGGTGCCCAAGGCTCTCTATCTTACTGTTTGTTCTCCCCACTCACACCCCTCTCCATCTCTCTCTCTCTCTCTCTCTCTCTCTCTCTCTCTCTCTCTCTCTCTCTCTCTCTCTCATACACACATCCATACAGCATATACCCTCAGCTCATTGTTGTTATATAGACTAGCAGAGGGTTCTTAACCCTTTTTTTTTCCACAGACCCCTTTGCCAGTCAGGTGAAAACCACAGACCCCTTACTAAGTCCACACTATACTGTGTATCATTCGATAAATATATCACACCCGCACCAACACGTCCCCACAAGAATAATAGTTTTATTAAATTTTATTTCAATTCAAGCCCAAGGAATCCTGGTTAAGAACCCCTGGACTAGGGTGTAGCCTCTACCGTTTCTTAGTTTTCATTACTGGACAGAGGAGCCCCAGTCCCTTCAAAAATATTAGTAATATGAAACATTTAAAAAATGGAATAATATATTAGATATGTTCTGTAGTATTATGCATTTTAAGTTCTTTTATTAGATACGTGCACATGTTTGATTGTTGTATCTTCCTTCCTGATGAAAACTGACAATTTTATC
Organism: Cabassous unicinctus; assembly: GCA_029593785.1. Classification (NCBI taxonomy): domain Eukaryota; kingdom Metazoa; phylum Chordata; class Mammalia; order Cingulata; family Chlamyphoridae; genus Cabassous; species Cabassous unicinctus. Next base: position 11,332 of record JAQZBX010100176.1, read on the forward strand.
TTATGAATGTCCCTCTCTATCTCTGATAACACTCCTTGTCCTGAAATCTTTTTTGTCTGATATACTATA
>JAQZBX010100177.1:0-11394 GCA_029593785.1 Cabassous unicinctus
GTGCTGGCCAGCTTGCCTTTTATCAGGAGGCCCTGGGAATTGAACCCTGGACCTCCTATGTGGAAGACGGGAGCCCAATCACTTGAGCCACATCTGTTTCCCCCTCTATCTTTTAAGAAGGAAAGGAAAGGGGGGAAAAAGCTAAAAGGTATCTTTTATAGGTAACCTCATTTATTAAAGCGTAAAACTGAAAGTGTTTATTTTCCTACTTTTCAGTTTAGGCCAAGGTGGAGACATCATCATACCTCCACTGGGTAGAACATTTGGGAACTGCAGGGTAGAAGGTCAGGGAACAACTGACACCAACCACTTGCCTGGGCTTCACTGTCTTTAGCCCAATGGCTCCCCACTGCCACCTGCTAGGTGGATGTCATCATCCCCTCACAGATGTGGGCTCACTTTCCAAGTTTCTGGGAGTGGCAGGATTGATTTCCAGCCCACTGTTTTTCAAAGAGCTGCAACATGCTGCATGATTCTTGGAAAATCTGCCCTTGGCATTGACACATCCTATCTGGGGCTCCGCTCAGTTTTGAAAGAAGAGAATATAATATCATTTGATACCTTACCAAAGTGTACTTTACAAAAGGAAAAAAAAAATCCCAAGTTCAGACACATTGGGTTTTTCCCTTCCTTTCTCCCCTCCTTTTAGTAAGCATTTATATTCTCTAAGAAGTTTGGACTCATTAATTACAGCGGTGGTAATTATAACCCACTCGTACTTCTGCAGAGCCCTTCTGAGGAGCTGAGAGTCCTTTATAAATGGGAGCTCATTAATCGTCCCTGCAGCCCTGCAGGTAGAAGGCGGCTACTGCCCAGCCTGCCTGGAGCCCGCTGCAGGGACAGCGGTGTGCCCGAGGCCCCGAAGGCTAAGTGCTGCTGGTCAAGCTGTGGAGGAACTTCCAAAATCAAAACCCTCCCGCTTTAGCCTTCTCCAGGGCCCGCAGCACAGGGCCAGGCACCCGTGCCTGGCTCACAGCCGTCCACAGCCTGGCCCCGGCCGCAGCTGATGCTTTCCAGTCTCTGCACCTTTGCTGGTGCTATGCCCCAGTTTATTGTGGCCTCGCTCCACTTTTCCAACTCCACTCCAGTCTTCAGCTGCGGTTCTGCCCAGTTCTGCATCATCTCTTCCCCCCACCTCAACCGAAATGTAGAGTCTGCATTTTGTAGGCAATCTGGAGCCACGTGGTCTCTCCTGGGTTGCTGTCTGGTGTTGCTAGGAGTGCGGCCCTCAGGGACCAGCACTCTCATAACAGGAAAGGGGGTCAAGAGATGCTGGCTGATGGGCTGATGGGGACCGGAGTGGCTTTTCTCTGGGAAGCGTCGGCAGAAGGCAACGGAGCAGGAGGTATGCAGGAGGGAGCAGAGTGGGCCACCAAGACCCTCCAGATCAGGCTGCTGCTCCCCCCACCCCAGCTTCCATTCCCACCCATCGTACCATGAGCCTGAGTGAGCGGAGACCACCTGCCAACCCCCAGGTGCCTGCTCTTCTCATCTCCAGATTTTACTTGCACTGCTACTTACCTCTCCCCACCTGGCCTGACTGTAATATCAGACTTGCTCATCTTTCGTGCCTCCACTCCAATGCCACCACTTTTGTGAAATCCTCCCAACCAGTCCTTCCTCCATGAAAAGTCATTGTCTCTCACTCTGAGCCCCACAACCTATTGCATAAGAAATGATTTGAGAAAGACCTGGGTTCAAATTGTGGCTTTGGCAGAGGCCTTGGACAGATCTCAGTTCCCAATTCTCAGTGTCCTTGTCTACTCAAGGGTAATAACATGCCAGCTGTATACATTTGCCATGAGAATTAAAATAGAAAGTTGGGTGTCTGGTTCTTGACAGACTATTGCTGTGTTTCTGCCTTTTCTGCCACACAGAAGGTGGGGACGGTGCCTAATTCATTGCTGGGGATGGGATGTGCCTGAATCTGTGTTTTATAAAGGCTTTCAGGTGATTCTGATGCGTAGACACATTTGGGGACCACAAACCTAGACTACACCGAGAAATCAGGTCACAGAAAGGGCGTGGGGTGCAGTGTCCAAAATCAGCACCAAAAATAAGGGTTGGAACAAAGGTGAGACTCAGAGGCCAGAGTTGGAAGGGACCTTCCATGTCACCAGCCAATGACATACCCACAACTCAAATCCTACCCAATATTTGATAAGCCTGTCTGTTTATCTTTTTTCTTTAATTTTATTAGCTAAACTAATGTACGATTACATTCTTTTTATAAGTCAATGAGCCAATATTGATACATTATAATTAACTAAAGTCCATAATCTACATAGTCACTCTTTGTGTTGTATGGTTCTATGGGTTTTTTAAATTTTAGTTTAAAGGCATATGGAAGACTTTACAAAAATTATAGTATATGGTCAGTATTATTCACAATTTAATATTAAACCTGACACCTCTGTCTATATTAAGTGATGGATAAAATTGTTGACTGGGGCAGGATGGTATTCAGCCACAGCCAGAGCCATCGCCCAAGTTGACCCTCCTTTCAGAGAATAGAGCTGAGCATCTGTTGAGTGCCAGACCACCAGGCATTCATCCAAGTCCTCTGGGTTACCCTGAGCTCAATTTCCTAGATTCTGCCTGCATTTCTCCATCTTGTCCATCAGGAGGTGCTGACAGCCCACACTGATTGCCCTACTGAACTTTGGATTTGTTATATTTACTGTTTCTCAGACCGCTGTCTCATAGCATTGTCAAAGAGGGGCAGAGGTTTATTTTAAGTCCCCTGTTCCTTGTATCTTGGCTCCCGACGATCATCTTTCCCTTTTCTAATTGCTCTTAAGTCATGGCTTTAATCATGTAGGTTACACTCCCGCCCGGGATCAATAGCAGCTCACCTGTAGGCAATTTTTTCATTGCTATTCATTCGACTTTCCTCATCTCCCAGTCCTTCTGAGATCACCATCAGCTGTTTGGTGAGCACCTTTGCAAGTTCTCTCAGGACCCATGGGTAGCTCACTGGCTCGTTGGCCTCCGGAGACTGGACTAGCTCAGGGCACCTGGGCTCTTGACTTCCTCCCCTCCATCACTGCTGCAGCCCGACCCAAGCAGCCTTTTCTTTCCATGCTACAACTCACTTTCCTGGCCTGAGAAGAAACCAGCAGGAGAAGAAATCTGTTTCCTCTTCTTCCCCTGATATCGGTGGGAGGCACGGTGGGAATGCCATGAGTCTCAGACTGGCCCTGGTTCAAACCCCAGCTCTCCTTTGACCAGCTCTATAACCCGGAGCCAGTTATTGAACCTTGTTAATCCTTGGATTCCATTTTTGTAAGATGGGAAGATTGGTCTATGATTAGGGATAATGTACTTGCTCAACTAATGAGTAGTTACAATTACTATTATCATCTGAAGTGGCTTGAGCAATGCTTCTCTGGGAGCCAAAAAGGAGAAATCCTTTCCCAAGCTGAGTTGCTTGCCAAGGCAATCAGCCAGCATTGCCTGCCCAGGTCCTCACCCACCAGGGTCCCCTGCTGAAGCTGCTGGGACCGATGGAGAGCAGATGGGTTTCTTCTGAGCTTCTGTGATGAGTACAAGAGGACAATGGGGTAAGCCAGGACACTGTGGGCAGGGGGTGATTCTCCTCATGGGTTCCTTTGTGGCAGCTGCTCTCCTGCTCTCTGGGAAGGGGGTGCTGTGGTTGGTCCAGTGTGCCTTGCTAAACCTCATCCTCTTCCTGTCCTCTGCGGTAAGATGCTGGTTGCATGTCACCCCGAATACTGCTGTCATTCGTGGACTCAGCAAGATCTTTGATATCACTGTTTAGTCAAACTCTTGTACAAATGAGGAAACTGAGGCTCAGAGAGCAGAGGTGGTTTGCTCAAGGTCATCCAGAAATTAGGTTGTGGAACTGGGGCTAGGATCCAAGAAATCTGGGGCACCTTCCCTTCCTGTGGGCTCTCTTCCTCTGATCCAGTCCCCCTCATGGCTGGCAGGAAGCTTTCTGTAAGCCCAAAGGCTCAGTGCAAAACAACTTCCACCGCACACAGTGGCTTCTACTCCCTCAAGCTCCAAAGGTGTGCTGGGGGACAGCTAATGCATCAAGAGTCTGCTGTGTGACCTTGCACAAGTCACTGTCTGTCTCTGGGCCTCAGTATAATGACGAGATTGGAATAGTTGATCTCTAAAGCCACTCTCCACTCTGATAGTCTCCAACTCAGTGGAGGTAAGATCCATATCGGCATCACTCCACCCTCAGGGCTCACTGCCCAGGAGTGAGGAGGGAGACTTCCCTTCCACTCATGCATGCAGGCTTCATGGCCCAAGTGCTGAGCTGGAGAGAGGGGGGGCAGGCATGGAGGCACCTGAAGTGCAACGACGTGTGCACCATGAGCTTTTATTGCATGGCCAAATAGCCACGTTTTCTCCAACGCAGAGCTTAGCTGGAAAGGCTGCAATCGTGCTAAGAGCCCCCAAATGAATGATCCCCCCTCTCCAAATCCATCTGGGCTCCTGCAGGGACCCACAGGACGGCTATCTTGGAGCTGGGGCTCCCCTGGCATGGCCAGCACTAGGTCATTACCTGTTAAGAGCCCACTCTGGGGATGGTCCAACCCTGGCACCTCTACATACACACACACACACACATACACACACACACACACACACACTACCTTGGGCATCTTCCACACACCCCACCTCCCACCCCACCAGAATCAGCGTTTGCAAAGGAACAGAAACAGTACCTACTGGGTCCCCAGGGACTCCCTGCCCATGCAACCACATCCAGCCAGCACCTCCTGTACTCCCCCGAGGACACGCCTGCAGAAGGATGATAAGGGAATCGGATTCTCCAGTGACACCAGAGGCACAGTCCAAAGATCCAGAATATTTAGCTATGTTTACCCGCAATAATCAGCTTCTCAAAGACATGTCGCTGGGCAGCTCTTGCTGCATTGATTATGCCGCCTTATATTTTTGGCCCCTGGGGGCAAACAACTCTGATTAATATTTCACAACATGTTTTTTTTTCTTCCCATATTCCTTTCTTCATGTTGTTGCTTTTCTTTCTTTCTTCTTCTTTTTTTTTTCCTCCTCCTGAGCCCTTGAGAGCCTGATAGAGAGACGCAGAATATTTTACCGTCTCTTGTGTCTGCCTGCTCCAGTAATCAGCGGACTCAATCACGCTTGCAGTGTTTTTATGAATTAATAACAGGCACTTTGGAGGGCTAGCGGGGGAGGCAGGAAATGCAATCTATGGAAGCTTAATGAGCGCCGTGGGGAACAGCTACCTTGCCGCCTCCAGCCCTGCCACACCGCGCTCTAAATCATCGTCTCTGAAATTACCCACTTCCAGACCAGCCTCGACAGCTTGCACTGGGCTCCAAAGTGCCCCTCTGTCCCTGCCAGGTCCTCTCAGGGAGGGGGTCTGGGAGAGGCAGCCACAATACATCTCCATTTTAATTTGAAAAAAGAAAGGGAGAGGGAGAGACTCTGGCTTGCCGGACAAATTGCTCTGCCCTTGCATGCACTTTGAATTTGTTGCCCTTTGACAAATTGGGTGAGAAGGGGTAAGAGAAGAGCAGGGAGGATCGGGGGTGGGGGGGGTGACGCAAGGCGGGCCCCCATAGAAGAGCCAGAATCCAGAGTGGGGGGTCTGCGTGGGGCTTTCACTCGTGCAGGTCTAGAAATCTGATCTTGTCAGAGCACTGCTTGGTGATTGATTCATGCCATCGAAGGTCCCGAAGTCTTGCAGTCCAAACTACTGTCTTCTCAAACCGTATGCTGTGAAAGACCACTTCAAAAAAATAATCCCCATCCATCCTGGTCTGATACACGGTCCAACAGTGTATGACCAGCACACAGTCACACCACATGGAGTTTGCCACTTGAGTTCGACAACCCCTGAGCCCCGCTCAGCAAGGCCAGTCCGCTGATCATGTGCTTGGGTGTCGGGGCAACGTTAAATGACTATCACGGTTTCTAAACACTGCCTCTCGATTACCTTGTGTTCTGGTAACAAACAGTTCGAGGACAGGCTCCAGTCCACATACCATACTTGGAACAGCACCACATTCTTAATTTGCAAAGGAAAATGTAATCACCAACTAGACCAAGATCTTGTGGCTGGGGTCAGAGCAGCCCTTCCAAGCAGGACAGAGAGGAACTGGATTCTAATCACAAAGTTGCACTGGGGCAAGGCATTCATTTTTGTTTTGTTTTTTACTTTTACTTATGGCAAATGTCATCTCAACACAAAAGCAGAGAGAGGAGTATGGTGAGTCCTCACGTACCCATCACTGAGCTTCAGCAATTCAGCTGAATATTTATGATGCAGCTCGTGTCCTTGGCTCCCCTGCAAGGACGGGCCTTGGCCCCCACCAGGACGCCGTGAGAGGGATGTGTTCTTCCTGGCCTCCCTCCTTAGCGATGCTGGGCAGCTCACCCCTGCTGGTGGCCCAGGCTTCTCCCAGGTATCGCCCCTCCCTGAAACCTCCTCTCTGAAGGACAGGCACCTGGGAATCTGGGTGGTAAGGGGCAGGGGTGCGGCAGGTTCTTCAATCACACATTTACTTGGGTTCCTGTTTTTGACACATTGCATTTTGGTCTCACTGATTGCATTTTGACCCTTCCTACTTTCATTCTCATTTGGTAACTTCCAGGACCTAGAAAAGCCAGAAAGGAAGAGCTTGGAGAATGCAGCACGTTTTAACTTGGGGTTTAAATGTGCCCTGCTGTGAGCCCTATAAAACCATCTCCAACTGCAGCTATTAATTATAAGCAGTGGGAAAACCGTCAAATCCCTTCATCCTGAGGCAGGTTAGTGTAGTGAAAGAGGGAACACCTGGCAGAAAATATGGCCGTGAAACATGTGGTGGCTGTGAAACCCTGCCCGGAAACCCCCTGAGGGAAAGAGCAGTGCCAAGAATAAAGCCGAAAGATCCCGGGAGACCCTGGCCGCAAGAATCCCATTGGAACAAGAGTCCCATTTGGAACGAGAACCCCATTCGGGGTCACAGGGAAGCCCCAGGTACCTTGGCCCCCTGAGAACTAACAGGCAGGGTAACCAATCAGAACAGCAAAGAGCTGAGGCCCCTCCCAACACTATGAAGAGGGGGTTTTAAAAGGCCTAACCTGACTCACCCTCAGCACACGGGTGGTCCGTGCCTCAGACTGTGCACTTTCCTCATTTTCTTGTTTCTTAATAAGCTCTTTACTCCCTTGCCTACCCTATGGCGTGTCTTAAATTCTTTTATGCGACATAGAAGCCCAGAGCCCAGAACCTTCCGCCAGTAATCCCTTCCTGTGTACCAGGCACTGGAGCTCCAAACAGAACAGAAAAGTACCATGTCTTTCCTCAAGGGGCTCACGGTTTAGTGCTAAAACCAGGGATTCCTGGGGAGTAAACGCCCATCACCTGGTGAGAAGGTGACTCACTTATCCTCCTGGAACCAGTGGCCAGAGAAAATCAAGGTAGGTAGGGAGATATAGATGGCTAGATAGGCTGGCAGGTAGAGACTATTAGATGATAGATAAATGAGATAGATTGATAGATGATGGATAGATGATAGATGAGATAGATCTATACATGAAAGACAGATGATAGATGAGGTGGGGGGAGATAGGTGAGAGAGTAGAGAGACAGAGATGGTAGATAGAGAGCTAGATGATAGATGAACAACAGACATACACCCCACGTACACACAGGCAGGTTAGAGAGCCAGAAGTTCAGAGACAAACCTGAACTAGGGGCAGCCGACAAAGCAAGAGGATTGGGAAGGTGGGGCAGAGAGGCAAGGAAGGTATGGGGGAGGGAGGGGCTGGGAGGGGAGATTTAGCTCCTCCTGGGCTCTGCTGGGGCAGGGCCCCAGCTATGTCTCAAGACCTCACCTTTGCAGCCATTGAGAGCACTGCTCACTAACCAGGAACACGTGAAACTATAGATTCAAATTTACAAACATTAGCCACTCTCCTCTCACAAGGAATGCTGCTTTCCGCAGCTCCTGGGCCATCGGCCAAGGCCAGGCTTCCTGGGGAGAGCTGGGCTGGCTGTTATTGCCCACTTGGCTCTCCCAAGTGAGCAGACTGGCAGCATGGGCATGGCCTGGGAGCCTGGGAGAAATGCGGATTTTATAGCCCACTCCTGAATCGGAATCTGCATTTTGATTGTTCCCCAGGCCACGTGTGGACTCATTCAAGGGCTAGTAATACTGGTCAGTCACATGCTGGGGGGAAACGTTCTTCTTCCCTCAGCCCCACCCCACTCCGGTTTCCAGCCAGCCAGGAGAAGTCCATCTCTTCTGCCAGGCTCTCAGGGTCCAGAGATAATGGCTTAAATATTGATGCCTTTCAAATACATTTTAGTGAAAATGTCTTAAAGATCAGAAAATCTCTAACAGCCAAAAGAATACATTCCCAATGATGAAATTTCACACCCCTTGACATGCTTTGGAAAAGAATATTTCTAAATAGGAGAGCAGTCCTTCCTAACAGTTCATGAATTGTCATGTAATAATAATTAATATTTGTATGGCATCATAATTTCATAATGTCCTTTTATTGCTCCTCTCATGTCATGCTCCTACCCTCTGAGAGGTAAGCAAGGCAGCTTTTAGGATCCCTATTTTCCAGTGAGGAAACTGGAGTCAGAAAACTGGAGACTTGCCTGTGGCCACCAGGGTACGGAGTAGCAGAGCTACTAATGGACCCCAGCTCTCCACCCAAGAAACCCTGGGTTCCTTTGGGCACAGCCAATAGGGCAAGCCCTGTCAAAGAGTATTGTGTGCAAATTGAGTCTTTTGCAGTGGAATCCCATTAAAAACACAAGGACCAGATGTCTGTTTCAGTTCAACAAATATTTCCCAGGGCCTTTGCATCAGGCCCTAAGCTGGGGGTAGGGCAGCGGGGATGAATGAGAGCCAGCCCCTACCTTGGGACCTGGCAAACTCCTAGGACCTCAATTTTAAAAATCCTTTGCTGGAGCTGAATCACAGCATCCCCCAAAATACATGAATGTTCCCCACCCCCACCCAACACCCCATAAGAAAACAGCAATTTTTCTCCCCTTAAAGAAAAATCTCAGCCCTCAGACCCTACCACCCCAGCCAATGGGTGCTTCTCGTGATGCCTGCGGCTGTGTGTTCCTTGAAAGGGACATGGAACCCTCTAGCAAAGGATTTGTGTCTTTTACCACTCAACTCAGCATAAGAGCTCCTGGTGCAAAATCTGCTACCAAAAAAATAAAAAAAAGAAAGAAAAAAAAAAATGAAACCTTTTATTTTTAAGCAACACATTTAAATAAGCTTTACTCAAATTGGATTTAAAGTGGTTTCGCTTCCCTCTGTTCTTTGAGTAAAAACTTACCTTTCCTGTGTCCCATTTCCTCAGAGCCTTCTGGACGATTTAAAACTAATCTGTTAAACCTTTTTGCATGTAGGAGGATTTAACCAATATTAATATATTTTACTCCTCCCTGAGAAAATATGCCTTGCTAAACTCATCCCTTCCTTAATCTAGCTTACAAAAATGTGCATCTGCAGAGCATTTGATCTGAAAGGGGTTCTTTGAAAATAATTTTCTGGTCGAAGGGGTTGGGAAATCCTGCATGCTACAGCCCCATCTTGGATCATTAGCATATTAAAGGCTCTGAGAAGTCCTGCAGGGTAGAAACCTCTTTACATTTGTTTAAATCAGCACTTTCCAAACTTTTTGGCACACAGAGCCCTTTAACACTTACACAGCCCTGGACTCCACCCAATGCCTTTGGGAAATTTTATCAAAATCCAAAGGCTGACTCTCCTCCTAGGAATTTCAGGCCTGCAAATAGGTGAGGTGGGGTTCTCTGTTTCCCTCAGGGCACCCAGGGCGTTCCAATGCCTCTCCTCAGGCCTGTTGCAAGAGCAACAGAAGATTTCAAGGCTCATTTCTGCCTTGCATTGGCTGTGCAACTGTGAGCCAGCCACTCAGCCTCTCTGAGGCTCAACTGTGAAATGGAGAGTGGAAGGAAGGTTCAAATGAACTGTGTCTCTATAGCTCCCCAATGCACTCACCCCGGGTTCCACAGGGACCTAAAAATGATTATTACTCAACCGTTGGGCAGTGAGGGCTAAGTTTGGCCTTTTCTCCAGAGTGGCTACTTCCAGCTCCCGAACCCCAGAGTGACATTTATGCCCCCTCATCTCTCCTACCAGAGGTCAGTCCTGGAGCTTGGGCACTGCCTGGAAGCCCACATTTTTGCACCAATGCCCGGGATTGCTCCTCAGGCTTAGTCTGGGAAGAGGACTGGGCCAGGCCGTGGGAGAGAAAGCTGGTGAGCCCCTCTCTGTCCCCCACTCACACCCCATCCCAGTCTGCCATCTCCCCACCGTCTGCACAGTTGTCCCAGCCTCTCCTTTGCTACGTACGTCCTCGTCCGGAGCCACACCTGCTAGCAATCTGCGCTGACATGTGGAGTTGCTTGTGTGCACGATGCCTGGCTGTGGAAATCCCGGAGGATTTTATTTTTGTCACATACATACATACCTTGTGTGCAGTCAGACGGGGGTGGTATTTATGTCTTGGTTCTCTTTTGCAAAGGGAAAAAAAAATACAGTGGAGCTATAAATGTTACGTTTTGAACAGCTGCCCTCATGCACTGTGTATATAACTCTGCTGCATGAAATTTAAACATAAACTTGAGTTTTTGCGAGATGGGATAGAGGAAAATTTGGCCATCAGCATCTCAATTATTTTTCTTCACCAAGTGCCAAAATCAGGCGTTAAAATGCAACACCCCCACCCCCAGAAAAATTGAAAAACACATACACATATATACAACAGAATTTGCTCTGGGGAAAAGGTAACTGTTGTTGATATGACATGTTTTTACAGCACAAATGTTGGCTCTTCAGCCCAGTTTTGCTCTTTTATACACACTCAAATGGGAACCATCTGAGAGAACACACAGCGAAAGTTGAGAGCATTTTCTCCCAGCCTTGCTGTGAGCTTCCTCTGCACAAGAACCGGTACCAGGCTCCAACACAAACTCTCCAGGAGACGGGACTGAGGCAGTAGGATTTATAGTAACTGGCACAGAAGAAGGGAAGGGAGATGGGGATGGATTAAGAATGTGGGCTTTGGACCCAGGTGGACCTGAGTTTGGATTCTGAGCTAGGAAATGTTCTCATTCTCTCAGAGCCTTAACATTCCTCCCCGGAAAGTGGAAATATAGTACCTACCTGTCAGGATAGTTGTGAGGTTAGAGATGGCACGTGCAGAGTGTTTAGCACTGTATGTGCCAACAAGAATAGTAGCAAATTAAAGAGCAGCCAAACAGGAGGGAGTGGTGAGGCTTGTGGGAAAGGGTGGGTGTCGTTTTCTGGTAAGCGCTGGCAGAACTGCTGGTTGGAGTTGGGCAAGGCGTGCATTGCACAGCTCTAGAAGGCACCATTCACACTGTAG
>JAQZBX010100178.1:0-11219 GCA_029593785.1 Cabassous unicinctus
AAAAGACTGCTTCTCCTCTGTTCTTTGCCTTGCCTTTTATATTCAATTCCCCACCCACCAGGGGGTGGGGCTCAACGCCCTACTGACTGACATGGCCCAGTCAACGCCCTAATCATAATTCAATCATGCCCAGATTAACAGATCAGATTACAGGCATAATCCAATTATATTTTTGGAATTCATAATTAAATCAAATTCCCCAACGGTTACAGTGTTTAATTTTGAGGAGTTATCATTTATCTATTTTTTTTTCTTTTGTTGCTCATACATGCTTTGGGTGTAAGGTTTCAGAAACTACTGAATACCACAAGATCTTGAAGATGTTCTCTTACATTTTCTCCTAGGACTTAAGTTTCTTGCATTTATGGTTAGGTCCTTGATCAATTTTGAATTAATTTTTCTATAAGGGGTGAGATCAGGGTCATCTTTATTTCTTTTGGTTATGGCTATCCAGTTTTCCCACCACCATTTGTTGAAAGACTCTTCTGGCACAGTTGGGTGGGCTTAATTGTCTTGTAAAAAATGACTTGATTAGCACCAACCTCTCTGGGAAACTGCAGACCACACTGTGGAGACTGGTGATCATCCTACTTTGGCAATGCAAGTCAAACCAGGAGCTATCCTGTGGCAGGAATTGGAAGTTCCACTTCTCAAAAACAGGGGAGGAAGAGATGATTGGCCACTGATTTCAGCTACTTAGTAAATATAGCTAGCTAAAGTATAACCCTAAGAAGAGCTACAATTTGAGCCTGTCCAAGTCAGAAGGAGGCTAGTAGCTGCCATTTTGACTCCATGCTCAGCATGAGGGGAAGCTGGCATGACTGAAAATCACAGTGATGGTAGAGACTGGTCTCTTTCACCAAGATTGGCCTGCAGCCCTAGCCTGGGCTTCAGCCTCACCTCTTGCAGGGAGAAAGATGATGGGCCCTCCACCAGCCTGCAGGTAACTGCAGGTATACTTAGTTGGCACAGACTGAATAATCAGAAGTCCACCTGGGCAACTGTGGTCACATTGGACCTGTACTGCATAGATTGCTTCCCACTCCTGCAGCTCCATCCCTGTCCAGGCTAGGGAGAAAGGGGTGTGAAGCTTCATCAGTCTCTCTGGACAACTACAGTCTAGGTCTGCATGAGTTGGATCATTCCACAGAGCTGTGGCTCTTTCCCTACTCCTGGCAAAGGAGAAAGTTGGGAAAAGCTTCATTTGTCCTTGGGGCAATGAGGGTAGCTTGAACCTCCACAGATTATAGTTCCAACTACATCCTTGGCTCCTACTGCACAACCAGCAAGGGAGAAGGGCAGGAAAACCTAAACTAAAGAGAAAAATTGCAACTACAATAAATACTCCAGAAAGACAGATGCCAAGACACCAACAAAAAATTACAATCCACACCAAAAAATAGGAAGATATGGGAGAATTAAAGGAACAAGGTAAGCCTCCATATGACATAAAAGAGTTGAGACAACTAATCATAGCTATTCAAACAAATCTCCTTAATAAATTCAATGATATGGCTAAATAAATTAAGGATATTAAGTAGACATTGGTTGAGCACAGAGAAGAATTTGAAAGAATACATAGAAAAATAGCAGATCTTATGGGAATGAAAGGTGCAACAAGTGAAATTAAAAATACACTGGAATCATATATAGCAGATTTGAGAAAGCAGAAGAAAGAATTGGTGAGCTTGAAGAAATGGTCTCTGAAAGTGAACATACAAAAGAACAGATGAAGAAAAGATTGGAAAAACTTGAACAAGTTCTCAAGGAACTAAATGACAGTAAGACACATGAAAACATATGTGTTATAGTTGTCCCAGAAGGAGAAGAGAAGAGAAAAGGAGCAGAAGGAATATTTGAATTAACAATAATAGAAAATTAACCAGCCCTATTGAAGGACATAGATATCCACGTCTAAGAAGCATGACATACTCTTTTCCAAAAAAATCCTAATAGACAAACTTTGAGGCACATACTAATCAGAATGTCAAATGCCAAAGACAAAGAGAGAATTCTGAGAGCAGCAAGAGAAAAGCAGTGCATAATGTATAAGAGATACCCAATAAGATTAAGTGCTGATCTCTCATCAGAAACCATAGAGGCAAGAAGGCAGTGGTATGATATATTTAAGATACTGCAAGAGAAAATATTCCAGCCAAGAATCTTATATTCAGCAGGATTGCCTTTCAAAAATGAAGGCGAGTTTGGAATATTCATAAATAAACAGAAACTTAGAAAATTTGGAACCAAAAGCCCTGCTTTGTATGAAATACTAAAGGGTGTGCTAGAGCCTAAAAAGAAAATACAGGAGAGAGAGGCCTGGAAGAGAGCCTAGAAATGAAGATTATATAAATAAAAGTAACTAAAATCGTCAAAAGAGTGGTGAAAATAAAATAAGTTAGATAAAACCCCAATATTCTGGAATAAACTTAACCAACAATTTAAAGCACTTGCATTCAGAAAACAACAACTCATTGATAAAGAAATTTTTAAAAAAAAGACCTAAATAATTGGAAGTATATTCCATGCTCATGGGGATTGAAAGACTAAATATCATTAAGATTTCAATTCTACTCAAATTAATATACAGATTCAATGCAATTCTGTTAAAAGTTCCACGAGCATTTTTTAAATAAATGGAAACCATGATTATCAAATTTATTTGGAAGAATAAGGGGTCCTGAATAGCCAGAAACATCTTAAAATGGAAAAGCAAAGGTAAAAGACTCTCATTTATAGACTTTAAGTCATATTACCTAGCTACAGTTATAAAAACAGCACAGTACTGGTGTAAAGACAGACACATAGACAAATGGAACCAAATTGATGGTGAAAAAGCAGACTCTCACATCTATGGTCAAGTGATTTTTGACTAGCCTGTCAAACCCAACCAGCTCAGGCAGAACTGTCCATTAAAAAATGGTGCTGAGAAAATTGGATACCCATAGTAGAAGAAGGAAAGAAGACCCCTATCTTGGTATGATGTTATGTATATTTGTTTTGTAAGTTCACAACCATTACTATACACTTATAGTTTATTTAGGTTCATGTATGAGTGATATAATTCAAAAATTTTTTTTAAAAATTAATAAAAATTTTAAAAAAAGAACCATTCTTTAAAAACTGACTTTATTGTACATGTGAGTCTCAATTTCTGAGTTCTCATCAGTTCCATTGGTCACTCTATCTTTAGGCCAGTACCATGCTTCTTTTACCACTGTACCTAACTAATATACCATAAAGTCAGGAAGAAAAGGTACTACAACTTCTTTGTTTTTTAAGTATTTTTTACTATTTTGGGTCCATTACCATTCCAAAGAAAGTTGATTATTGGCCTTTCAATTTCTGGAAAAAAGGCAGTTGGGAATTTAAGGGGGATTGCATTGAATCTGTAAATAAATTTGAATAGAATTGGCATCTTAACAATATTTAGTCTTCCAATATATGAATATGGAATGTCCTTCCATTTATCTTAGTATTCTTTGGTTTCTTTTTGCAATGTTAGTAGTTTTCTGAGTACAGGTTCTTTATGTCCTTGTTTAAGTTTAATCTTAAATATTTGATTGTTTTAGTCGCTGTTACAAATGGATTTTTTCTGATTTCTTCCTCAGATTGCCTATCAGCAGTGTATAGAAATGTTTTTATTTTTGTGTGTTAATCTTGTACCCCTACACTTTGCTAAACTGGTCTATTAATTCTAGGAGCTTTGTTTATTTTTCATATAATTTCAATCTTTTCAAAATTATTGAGGCTTGTCTTGTGATCTAACATATGATCTATTTTGGAAAAGGATCCTTGAGCACTTGAAATGAATGTATGTCCTACAATTTTGGGGTGCAATACTCTAAGATGTCTGTTAGGTCTAGTTCATTTACCATATTATTTAAGTTCTCTGTTTCTTTATTTATCCTACATCCAGAAGTTCTATCCAATACTGAGAGAGGTGTATTGAAGTCTCCAACAATTATTGTAGAGAAACATATTTCTCCCTTCAGCTTTGTCAGTGTGTGCCTCATATATCTTGGGGCACTCAGGTTAGGTGCATAAATAGTAAATGGTGAGTTTCCACTTTTATTACTATATAATGACCTTCTTCATCCCTTATAACAGTTTTCTACTTAAAATCTATTATGTCCAATATTAGTATCACTACTCCAGCTCTTTTTCCATAACTATTTCCATGGAATAATTTTTTTCCAAACTTTGACTATTAACTGGGTTGTGTCCTTATGTTTGAGGTGAATCTTTTGTAAACAACATATAGATGGTTCTTTTCTTTTTTTTTTTTCTAATCTTACCATCATTTGGATTTATTTAATAAAAAAATTGTAATTATTTTTATTTTTAAAGGAGCTTTGCATTATATAAATGTTACATAAAAAATATAGGGGATTCACAAAAGCCCCTCTCCCTCCCGCTCCTACACTTTCCTACATTAACAACATTCTTCATTAGTGTGGTACAATTGATTATCCTATATTGAAACATTGCTACCAACCAAGGACAACCCACACCACACAATTCTGTACAATTCTGCAAGTTATGACAAAATACACAATGGCCTGCATCAGTCACTGCAATATCATGCAGGCCAAATCAAATGTTCTGAAATTTCCCCCATATTACAACTATTCTTCCCTCTCCCATCCCTCAGAACCTCTGGTGGCCACAGCCTTTACATCAAGGATAAGAGTTTTTCCATTGCTATAATAATAATAATAATAATAATACATCTATTGTAGAATAATAATAAGTCTACTTTAGTCCATTGATCATTCCCTAATCTTCAGGATTTTGAGATTCTGATGACCAATCTGCTTCTAATTGACATTGGCCTTAGATCTCATGGGTTAGATGGATAGAGTTATCTTGCTTGCAGTTGCAGACACTCTCTGTTCCTTGGGATAAGTGTTGTCTATCATCATCTTCTTGTTAGTTGTCCTGGGTGAGTCCAATGAAATGGAGAGTAAGTGGCGCAACTCTGCTCAAATTCATGGCTCAACTGGAATATGGGTGGATCAAAGATTTAAGTCTCTGAGATATATATTTCTCATATATAATGCTAATTATAGGATCAAATAAAAGGGGCAGAAGAACCACCTGTAGAGAACCTATAAATGAGTTTAATTCTGTTACTGGGGAGAATAAATTCCAAACAGACCCACTGATAGGGCACTGCATTCCTGAGCTTGTCTGCCCTCCTTATAATTTCTGGATAACTCTAGATCCCTCAAAAGCCCTGTTATTTGAGGCACTGTTAATTGTGTCAGTCAATGAGATCATCCTGAGTGTTGTATAAGCATAACCTCTGGAATGACCTCCTGACTCACACTGAAATCTCTAAGCCATTAAAAATCAAATGGTATTTGTCATTTCCCCCTTTTGGCCAAGGTCTTTTTCCAGATGCATTGCTAGTTGGTGCTTGGTAATAATCCCTCTGTGCCAGGGAAGCTCATCCCCAGGAGTCATATCCCATGCAAGGGGAATGATAGTGTGTTTATATGCTGAGTTTTGCTTAGAGATGCCATATTTGAGAAACAAGGAGCCTTTCTTGTTTCTTGTAATGAGGTAACTCTTGGGCAGTATATATTACTAGGCTGTTTCAATTTCACAAGAAGAGTTTCATAAGTACAATAATCAATATCAAAAAAGCCTGGCATAATGGTCTGACTTCCTTCATTAGACATTTCCTGTGCACTAAAGGGATTCTTGCTGTCCTATTAGAGAATGTATCGGCACTCCATAGGATGGGAATTCAATATTCTTTTGGGTATTTTGTTGATCTCCACCTACTGAGAAATGATCACTTGAGCATTTTCTTATGTCTTAGAAGCATGCCCCAGGTGAGCCTCTTCCCATGCATCACCATATCACCAACACCCAGCAACAGTGATCCTCCCCAACCAATGCTGTGATCATTCTGTGATCCAAAACCTCTGCAAAAATGAAGCCCACAAAATAACCAAATAAAATTAATAAGAAAATGAAATAATTTAAAAAATAGCAAATAAAATACAAAAAAATTTTAATTTGAAATAAAAAATTTTCTTAGACATTGTGTCTTTCATCACATTAACATCTCTTGTATTACGTGAACAGTGACATTTTCTTCCATAGGCTCCCCCAGCGTCTTAATTTTTCTTTCCATTTTATCTTCAAAGAAGTTTTAGGATACAGAAAAGTCACACAGATAACACAAGTGATTCCCATACACCCAACACCACCACCTCTTCCCCCCTCCCTTATTAATAACATTTTACATGTGGCTGGTCTATTTGCTACAACTTTGATTGTATTAGATTCAGCTGACATGCCCTTGATTAAATTATGTTACTATTAGAGCTTTGAATGGACCATGTAATTCTGGTTTCTCTGTATGAGTCCCCACCCCCTTTGTCTGCTATATAAATGGAAACTCAATCAAGGGGACATACAGAAGTAGATACACAAGAAGAACACTGAGGAAGAGAGAGAGCTCCATAGATGTAGAAAAGGAAAGAACTTGTCAGCTTTGAGAACTTGTCAGCTTTGGAAGAGAGATGATACATTCACCTGATAGCTTGCAGCTGAAGAACTCAGAGCCCTGAGCATCTGAGCAGGCCTGGAAAAAAGCAAGCCCTCCAGCCAACAGCTGAGATTGGAAGAAGGTGGGCCATTGAAGTCTTAAGAGGAAAGAGGAAGGCTGAAGCCTCACAGATATTGCCCGCCATTTTGCTTCAACACATGGCAACAGGCTTTGGTGAGGAACTTACCTTGAGTTGAACTCTTTAGGGTCTTGTAATTGTAAGTTTTTATCCCAAATAAATACCCTTTATGAAAAGCCAACAGATTTCTGGTACTTTGCATCAGCTCCCCTGTGGCTAATGAATACATTTGTTAATTTCTTAACTCACATGAGATCTACTTCATTTAGTCCTGACCTGCCACTCTGGAACCCTCTAGTCTCAGTCATAACTAATGGGAAGTGGACAGGGAATCAGAATTAGGCTCTTTAAGTAAACTTCTACCCTGTAGAATAAGGAACATCCTTATAAGCCAATTAAGGTTAAAAAGTTCCTGAAGAATGGCTTCCATCAGGGCTTTCTCTATGATAATTAAGTGTGTAAAATTCTCATATTGTAGTCTGTGCTTACTTGAACTTTGTCTTAACTTTTTTTATGGTTATGTCAAGTCTAGCTTCATCCTTGTGTATGCTTGCTATAGTAATGGCAATTCTAAACTGAACTTACCTTTGTGTATGGTTATTTTGAGTCTAGCTTCTCCTAGTATTGTGATGATAACTCTAAATTAAAATTACCTTTGTTTATGGTTACTTCTATGAAGCCTCATCCTCCTATACGCTTGCTATTGTGATGGTAATTCTAAATTGAGTTGCCCTTTGCTTATGGTTATTTCAGGATTGACCTCAACCTTGGGTGTAATTGCACACCTTTTCACTGTTCTCCCATGTTTGTATCCATTGAAACTTCTGCTCCTCATGACTTGGGGGAAAGAAGATATGAGACACTAGTGTCTTCTGTGTTTCCAGTGGTGTTAATAATCCTGCTTTCTCTCTTGATTATCCAGGCATAGACTCCAATTTAGTTACTCCAAGCAAGAGCCTGGATGGAAGCCATAACCTTTGAGAAGATTGCTGCCTGGTGTGTTTCTCAGCCCTCAGGGTTGAATGTCCACTTTTCCAGTCCAGTGGCCACCAGAGTCCTGTTATCTCCAAGGACTTATTAGTAAGAACCTCCCACTGTGAACATTGAACATTCTGAAAGCAGCAGGTCATAGGAGAAACCAGTTTGCACGGAGGTTTCAATGACCTCAGGGACTACATACTGCAATTTGTGTTGCACATCCAAGGTCTATCAAAGTCAAAATGGGAAACAACAATGCTCAGAAGTAAAGAAAATGAAGATTGTATTTAAAGCATTGGGAGCACATTGGTTATAAGCCAATAGCTAATAAGTATGAAATTATTGTGCAAAACTGCATGGTCACATTGCAGATTAGAATAATTAAAAATAGCCTTCAAAGAGATCTTTTGAATAAAATGCTATTTTACAGTTAAGCTTATTTTGTAAGAGAATGAAAAGTAAAATTCCCATTAGTGGGGTTTGTGCCTTTGTGTCTAACTCTCTATTTGTGTCTGCCTTTTTTTGCAGTGTACATTGTGTAGAGTATATTTCCATACATTAGGATGGTAATATGAATTTAAGAATAGAAAATTCTTAAAAGAGCCCTATTCAAATTGCTAAAAGTAAAAATAAGTGCTTATATGTAGATGAATATTCCTAGAGATAATATTCCAGAAGCAAAGCAAGATAGAAAGGTAATAGAATCTGAATATAAAAACTATTGAGAATAAAATGATTTTCTTAAGCTCCTTGAAATACCTGGCCCCCAGGGCCTCTTTCTCTTTGCAAGAGCTATGGCAGAAGGCCTAGACATGGCCAAACAGGGAAATGTACGTTTAACTGAAATCTCTTTCTACTGTGCTGGGAAATTAAGAGTTATTGTTTGTCCAGTAATTCCCAAATTAAACCTTTTAGCACTTTTAAACTTAGAGTAATTAATAACCAATTATCAAATTTCTCAAAGTAAAGTCATTGAAAGCTATGGAAATACCTTTTCTAATTATAATCAAAACAAATTAAACAATTATAATATATGCCAGAAACTGGCAGTCATTATTTTTTAAAGGTTAGTTGCTATTCTGAATTTTATTAGCGATAAAAGAGGTTTTAGCCTACTGTGAACAAAGGATAAAGGAACATTTTTGCATTAACTATAATGGTTTCAATGTTATTTAGCTTGGGTGTAATCTGTCTAGATTTATAGGATATTAATAAAATACATTACCATGTTATATATTAAATCTTTAAGATAATGAGAATTGTAAGTTTGTGTTTAGTGAAATTAAGCTAAAGAAGGAAAGGAGATTTATCCTAAAGTGAAATTGTTAATCTTTCAGAAAAGAATGAGGAATGTAAAAAAAAATACCTTAAATAAATAAAGTAAATTTCATTGGTTCCTAACTGTAATTTAATAAGCTTATGTAAAAGAAAAGTAACTAGTCTAGGTGGTTATGGTTGATATAGGGACTTTGCAAAGCATTTTCTAAATTGAAATACTCAAATGGCTAATTCCAAGAAGCTGAAATTAAATAAAAATTAAACTGATATGTATAACACAAAGTAACTTCATAACAGGAAAACATGTCAGAAGCTACCACAATCTGCACATTTAAATGGTGGTAGGGGGAAGACAATCTTGATTGCACTGGGAATTATAGGTTTTCATAAACTAATGGAGAAAGTTTTTTCCTATACTGAAAAGTAAAATAACTTTTAATTAACATAATCATGGTAAAGGCGAAGATCTAAAAAGTTAAGTACTAAAAATAGTTCAGTTCATTTAATATGTTATACACTGCTTTGGAAGTATTTAGAAAGTGTATAACAATAAAAAGAGAAGGGTTGTGGGAAGATGGCATTGGACTAACAGGCAGGGCTCAATGCTTTCACAAAAACAATGGAGAATGAGCCAAAAGTTGTCTGTGGCACCAACCTTGGGCATCAGCAGGCCAGGACACAGTTACACAACACCCAGGAAGGTGAGGGTCAGGAAATGAGGAACACAAAACAATAAACATGACTTACCAA
This sequence comes from Cabassous unicinctus, assembly GCA_029593785.1. Taxonomy (NCBI): domain Eukaryota; kingdom Metazoa; phylum Chordata; class Mammalia; order Cingulata; family Chlamyphoridae; genus Cabassous; species Cabassous unicinctus. The sequence continues at coordinate 9,651 of JAQZBX010100178.1, forward strand.
ATCCCTCCGGTGGTCATGAAGGGCTCCCAACACCAACCCCAAGAAACTTAGCTGGGATACAACCCCTGGCTCACTTCAGCTGACTGACAGGGGAATAGACATCTGCCTAACTAACAGCTATTACAAGGGAAAGGGGAGCAGGAGATGGGGATTTCTTTTCAGTGAATTTGTCAAGGAGAGCCACTTTGAATCTATACTCTGGGCAGACAAAACACAGCATAATGGACATTGAAATATTTCCCTGGAAAAGTGCACCAATGAGTGCCACTTGAATTTCAGAACAGGAAAAGAGAGAAGAATAGAAAGAGTTGAGAATGGAAAAAAAAATGGAACATGTCTCAGGGAATTGAATGATAATGTGATATGCACAAACATTCACATGATAGGTGTCCCAGAAGGAAGAGAGAATGGAAAATGGCAGAAAGAGTATTTGGGGAAATAATGACCAAAAATCTCCCAACCCATAAGAAATACAAAAATATCAATATCTAAGAAGGTCAGCATATTCCAAACAGAATAAATCTGAATAGACCTACCTAAAGACACATTCTATACAGGATTCTGAAAGAAGCAAGGGAAAAGCAAAACATCACATTAAAAGGAACCTCGATAAGTTTAAGTGTCAACATCTCATCAGAGAACATTTAGGTAAGAAGAAAGTGGTATGATGTATTTAAGGTACTGAAAGAGAAAAACTACCAGCCAGAAATTTTGTATTCAGCAAAACTGACATTCGAAAATGAGTGTTTGTTTACTCTTCACAGACAAACAAAAACTGATGGATAATGTTACCAAAGATTAGAATTATAAGAGTTATGAAAGGTAATGCTGAAGCTGTAATGGAAAAATCAAGGGCAAGATGTTGAGAGAAGAGTGTAGAAAAGAAGATTATTAGGAAAGGTAAAATAAAGGGTAGAAGAGAGACAAAAGAATTATATGAAAACATGGAGCCAAAGGACAAAATGGATGAAATGAGTAATGCATTTACAGTAATGATATTGAATGTTAATGGCTTGAACAATCCAATTAAAAGAGCAGAGACACAGACATCTGCACACCAATATTCATAGCAGCATTATTCACAATAGTCAAAGTTGGAAACAACCCTGGTGTCCATCACCTGATGAATGCTTATAAAATTTTAGTTTATACATATGATGGAATATTATGCAGCTATAGAAAAAAATGAAGTTGTGAAGCATATTACAGCATTGATGAACTGGGAGGATTTTATATTGAGTAAAGGAAGCCAGACACAAAATGACAAATACTGTATGATTGTGCTATTATGAAATAAATACATTGAGTAAACTCATTGATTTAATAATTAGATTAAAGGTCCCCAGAAAATAGAAGGAGCGTAGAGAATTGTAAGCTAAGGGTTAATTAGTGCAGAATTGGTAAAAAGGTTGCTTGTAAAACTTTAGAAATGAATAGAAATGGTTAAAGCATATTATAGTGTTTGTAACTAGCAGTACTATTGTATGGGTGTGACTGGTTGAAAAAGAAAGTCTAAGGTTATGTATATTAGTATAATGAAACCTAAAAAGTGTAAAATGGGACTCTATA
>JAQZBX010100179.1:0-11392 GCA_029593785.1 Cabassous unicinctus
AAAAAAAAAAATTTTAGATCAGTCAGGCTGCAAATATTTTAGTCTTTGCAGACTGTACTCTGTAGCAAATACTCATATCTATCTTTGCAGTGTGAAAGCAGTATTACAGTAATACCTAAATCAATGTAACAGTTCCAATAAAACCATTTACAAACATAGGCTGCTAGCTGGACTTCACCTGAAAACTACTGTGCAGACTCCATATAGAAACCATTTACAAAACAGTATATTCAACATATATAACAATTAGACATTTTTCTAAAGAAAAACAATTAAGCTATATATAGGCATACCCCTGTAGCTGGTGAAAAGGGCAAACCAACCCATATGCATCTAATTATATACTAAATTTAACATTTTTATATTATAGAATGGAAAACATGAGCAAGTATCAAAAATGAGACCACTCAACTCTTCCATGTAGCCAGATAGTTATTTTGGAGATATTTTAACTTTTCTGATATTATCTCTTTCACTGTAAAATAGTCTAAAAATGTAGCACAGAGAATAGCCAATATCACATGAGGTATAAAATCAATTAATTCAGAACAGTTTTAATAACCGGTTTTTGACCCTTAAAAAGGTCTAAATTATTTGTGGCAATAACTGCTCTTACGTATTTCCTGATGCCGCAGCTAGAAAGAGGATAAAGGAACTCAAAATATCTATGCATTGTCGTGGTGACAGGACAGCAGGTTCCCAGATATAACTCATAAGGCTCGGGATCCCGGTGTTCCAAAATAGGCAATCGTCTTATTCTGACTCGGAGCCAGTTTTCAGTACAGGTTACACGCACTGATGAGAGAAGGGAAAACGTCAGATACATGTCTGTTCCTAAACAGCTTAGAAAATTTTAACCTCTGCTTCAACCTGAATTGCCCTGCTCTAGAGGGAAAATCATTTATTTCCTACTGTGAGATCTTGGGTTAATTAATCTCTGCACAGCTCATTTGTTTATCTAAATATGGAAGCAATCACATGAGTTAATTACTAGGACTATTTTGAGAATTAAATTAGATGAGGCTATAATGGTCTTAGATTAGGACATGGGACATAGAGAATGCTCAATAATTGCTTGATATCAACAGAAAAATTATCTTTCTGATAACAAGTTTCTTTACACCTAAGATTTGTTCTTTAATATGAACACAGCTACCCAGAGATGAACCAAGTCTAATTCTACTCAAACATCCACTTGTTATATCACAAAGTATATCATTTCCAGAGCACTTATAACACTAAACATAACACTTTATATCGCCTAAATCAATACAAATATATTGTCTTTACATTTCAAACACTATTTTATTAATATAATCTCGCTGATATATATATGTATGTGTATATCTATATTCTTATATATTCACCATTATGCAATTTGTCAATGCCATACTGATTTGAATACTGTGACATATCTGATATTATAGGTGAGGGAAGTCACCTATATACGTTTACACTCTGTTTCAGATCAATTCTCCATTTCCTAGACAGCAACATGGTGCAATATTACAAAGCTTATATGTCATAGATTAAATATACAATAGACGTTGGTCTGAGCTATGACTCCTTGCTCCTATACAAGATTAATCCTGTGTTAATAAAGGAAGCAGTCACAGGCATATTCTGTAATTCAAATGAGGTCATCCCCTTTTAAATATAGCTATGGAAGAGTTATAAAAATTAAGCATAATCTTGGCCAAAAAGAATACCATAATATATGAAACATTACATCTTAAAAGCAAAATTCAGTTATTGTCCAATAAGATTAGAAATAAAAGTATATTGTCATAATACTTTTAATCAAAGAAAAATTATAATTAAAAATGAAATACTTCATTAAAAGTTATATAGAACTTACCAACAGCTCTAATCAGAATGAATATATCTGTAATTCAAGGAAACTTCCCCCACCAAGAAAAAAAAAAAACGATTTTTAGAATTCCTATACATTTACTTTATCCTCTTCCCACACACTAAGATTTTTAAGATATACTTACTTAGCCGTTTCTTCCTATCTCAAACATCTAGATTTCACTAAGAAAACTTTGTACTAATCTGCCTATCTTGAAGCAGAACACACTCACTGAATCAGTGGTTCTCAAATAAGAACCCTGAACAAACCAGCATTAGCATAATCCGGAGCTTCATAGAAATACAAATTCCTGGGCAGTACCCAGACAAACGAAATCAGACGATCTGGGATTGGGACCCAGCCATGTTTTAACAAGCCCTCCAGCTGATTGTGATGCAAGCAAAAGTTTGACAACCACTGCTCTGAAAGATTATCTTTTTAAAACATATTGACAAAGATATATACTTTGACTGAAGTACTCTGTGTGTCTATCTGGACTTTGGGTTTGTTTACTTTCCCCTTTATCTGTCCCTACCTTGTGTCTCTGTAGCGATTCACTCTTTGTCAAGTATTTTGTTTTTACTGCAGATGAATTGGAGCAGTGGGCAGCTATTGTTAGAATTTCAATGAACCATTCAAATGACTGCATAGAAGATAATTTGGTACTGACAAAGTGTTTCTGCTCTCTCTCAGTAATCCCAAGCTTGTCCAAACTTCTATTGCTTGGTTTCCCATCCAATCCAAATCCATCATGTGGAATGAAGAAGAAATCAGGGAATATTAAGACACGGATATAACAAGCAAGCTCACACAGACCTTGAGTGGAAGGTTAAAACACCATTCCCAAGTAGTCTCTAAATACTACTTTCAACTCCAAGAAAACGTTTTATTTACTCACAAATACTAAGTCTATTATGTGTCAGGCACTATTCTACATAGTGGAAATACAGGGACAGGCAAGCCATTGCTCACTGAGCTTATATTCTAGTGGGTAGGTAAGAGACAAAAGAAAAATAGTTAACGTGGTACAAATATTGAAAAATAAAATTTGAAAGATTTAAAAATATGATGAGACTTGAGTTTTAAATGTGGTGATCCGAGAGGGCCTCAGAAAGATATATTTGAGAAAAGTCCTGTAGGAAGTGAATATAGGAGCTATGAAAATATCTAGGACAGTGAGAAGAGAAAACACACAGGACGTGCTGTGGGAGTGTGCCTGGAGATGCCTGGACAGGGAAGACTCCAGGATGGCAGAAGAGATAGCCAGGAAGACAGGAGCAAGATAGGAAGTCAGAGAATTCTAGAATAAATTATATACAGCCCTGGAGGCTATCAACAAGCACTTGGCTCTGAATGACATGGGAAGCTATTGGAAGGTTTTGACCAGAGGAATTACTCATATTTTAACAAGATCATACTGGCTGCTGTGTGGAGAACAGATTTTTAAGTGTACAGGGGGATTCAGGCTAGTATAATAATCCAAGACAGAAATACTCGTAATTTGGAGCATGGTGGTAAATCGAGGTTGGTGAGAAATGGTCTAATTCATGATATATTTTGAAAGTAGAGCCACAGGTCTTGCTGATTAAGCATGCGGGAAGAGGTAGCCAGGATGGCATCAAGTTTTCAGCTTTAGCAACTTGTAAGGTTTAGTTGTCATTGACACTAGGAATGATGTGGGAGAATGAAAAGTGGAAGTTAATCACAGGAGTTCAGTTTGAATATGTTAAGTCTGAATTATTGTTAGACATCCAAACACAAATGTCAAGTAGACAGTAAGATATGTGCACCTGGAGGTAAAAGCATATCCAGGCTGGAGATACAAAATTTTGGAATCATGAGTATAAAGAATATGAAAAGCCTTGGCCCTGGACAGGATAACAAGGGGGAAAGAAAAAAATACAGAAAAAAAAAGTATAAGCACTGATCCATGCACAATCAAGATCAAGCAAATAAGGAGACATCAGAAAATGAAACAGAAGAAATGCCAGTAACATAAGACAAGAAAGAGGAGAACAGCATGACCTAGAAGCCAAGTAGAGCAAGTTTGTAGAGGAGGAGAGGAGTTTTCCATGTCATAGGCTGTGCCCAAGCCAAATAAGACCAGGGCTGACAAAGAAGGAACCATAGAATGTTAGTTATTGAAAGGTCATCGATGTCCTTGACAAATTTTAATGGAGTGCATTTGGTGAAAGATTGAAAAGGAGTTAAAAGAAAAATTTTAAAAAGTGGATACAGGTAACAGTCAAGCGAAGAAAAATGAGGAAGTAACTGGAAGAGGTAATGGGATCTAGAAAGCCAGAGAAGCAGAGGATGTCACTGAACCAAGTCCCACAAGAACAGGAAACGTTTAGCTTTCAGGGCACAATTTGGATGACTGGAGATTCAAGTCATGCAAATTGGTTCCATTGAAGTTATAAGACGAATCTCCTGTGGGTCCCTTAGAGATTATTTAAGTTTCATATAGAAAAGGACCTCACGGATGAGTATACCTTTGAAATGTATCCAAGCATAATAGATACACACCTTTGAAGAGTGGAAGAGTTTCAATATCTGGTTATAGCCACTTGGAAAAATTCACAACCTGATTTCATTTAAACAAGTTTTTTGACTTAAAACATTTGAGCCAGTGAACATTAGCCTGAAATGCTCTGTGAAAGGAAAGGCCTCTAATGAATAAATAATATTGCAGGTGCTTCAACAAAAAGTTTACTTTGGGATTGCTCACTATTTGCCAGGTTGTGTCTTTAACCTGTCTTATATAGTCCTCATTGTATCCACATGAGGTCAATTTTATTATTTCCCACTTACCATGAGTAAGTTTAAGGTCACTTAGCTGCTAAGCAACAGAGCAGGTTCAAGCCATATGCAGAATCTGGGCAGAGGCTCAGCTCTGACAAGAAATCATTTTCAGTTGAATACAGCTGTCCACTGTCTGCACTTCATACCTCACAGGCTTCAGAACCTAAGCAACCTGCTCTCCTGGACACCTGGCAATCTCTCCTGGTTTCTGCATTCACCGCAAATATTCCCGATTCTAAAAGTGACAGTGAGCTCCAGAAAGAATATTTTGAGAACCTCAAATTATTTTGCAGGCAAGGAAAAAATAAAGTAAAACAGCATCTTGGAGTCAGCCAATTCGATGGAGTCAAGGGAAACGCAGTGGTGAAAATTTGGGGATTAAACCGTGTACCTTAATGGAAACTGGTAAACAATAGCTTTTAGCAGATGGCCCAAGGTTAGAGAACACAAGCCGCCCAAGTGGACAGCACATCAATGCTTGGTGCTGCCACCCTCCAGAATTCCCCCATTTCTTACCATCCTCAAAACTATGAGTTAAAACAAAAAGCGTGAGGAGGGCTCCTAATATGCCAGAGATCTTCATGGCCTCAGAGCTGGATGCAAAACAGCACCGGAAACTGGAGTCAATGGCATTGGGCCCCACTCAGGTGTTTATAAACTTTTCCCTGCTCACGTGGTTAGGAACCTATTGCCTCCTCAGGTGCCAGTGATGATCTATCATTCTTAACACTGAGAATCCCTCAGCACATGTTGGCTTTTCCTCCCTGCGTCTGAAATTATAATCATTATGATTTGGAAAACCAAGGGTTAATGTGAAAAGTGATTCCAGACAATATCCCTCTCCAAATTTTGTACTGCCCAAACTGTGGATGTGTCTGAATGATATCTTTATATTTGATACCTGTCTATTGACTCCCAAGACCAGGGCTTCCAAGGTGATTTGAAGAGCTCCACGTGGGTGACACAGATGGATTATTTAGTTTGTGATTGATGATATTCTATATTATAATTACCTGGGTTCTGGTGAAAACGCCAACTCTCCACATCGCTGCCGACAATTCTGACCCGGTAAGGCTGGAACATTTAACAAGCTCCAGGTGCTTCTGATTCAGGAAAATGAATTCAGAAAATTGTGCTCTAAGCTTTGAAACAACACTGTTTCTAGTTCATTTTCCATAGTGTATATTTTGTTCGTGGGTTTTGGGTATTTTTGTTTGTTTGTTTGGTCTGTTCCTGCACCATCACACTCTCTTGATTATCATTCTTTTCTACTTTCCTCTCTATTGGTTTGTTTTAATGCACTCAATTGCTATTCTCTTGGTGGTTATTCTAGAAATTACAACATGCATTTTTAACTTATCAAAATGTAAAATTTTCTAAACTCATTATCCCCCTCCTGGAATTCTCTACCATGGGGCAGAGGTGAAGATGCTTCCCTATTGTCCTGCCCGATGCTAAAGGCCCCATTGGGGCTCAGTGTAGTCTTGGGGTCTCCCTCAAAGGTTGCCCTGTCTGGCCTGTGGTCTGATCTCTGCCTCTGGACCTGTGCAGCCAGGGAACTTGGGCCTCAGTGTGTGCAGTTTCAGCACACACCTGTGCTTCAGGTGATACCTGTGCTTCAGGTATCAATGACTGGTGCCTTCCTGTTATCAGGCTTTCATTCAAATTTAGACCTCTGAATTCCTCCATTTATGAAACAATTTTATTCCAATATTTTTTGTTTTTTTTTCAGCTAGAGTACTGATCTTTAAAGCCCAACCTGCCATGACCAGACACTTGATCTGTCTTCATATTTTTTATTTTTCAGAATTTATACATAGTGTTGGAATAACTTGGAGGAAGGGTCAAATATTTAAAGTTTTTGTAGCTATCTCCCATTGTCCTCAAGAAAATGCATGATCCAAAATCCACGCACAAACTGAAAACATAATATCTATAAATAAACATAGGGTATTTTCTATTCTTTCAAACTTTGAAGTTCTGTGGAATGAACTTGGCCTACTAATTTTATAGTTCTATTGCTTTGATATAGTGAACTTTTAAAATTGTTTAGACATTTATGCAGCTTATCAAATTTGATAGATTTTATATTTTCCTACTTAGTGTTTATCTTTTTCTTTTTTATAGGTATAAATTTGATAATCCAGTTAAACTTTTTAAATATATATTGCAAAAGTTTTCTATCACAAAGATTCAAATTTTATTTGGTTTATCAAAATTCAGAGACTTACTTATATATTTTCCTTAACAATTACCACATGTGCTGGTTAAGTCTCTGTGTCAACATGTCTAGGTTGATTTGTGTACAGTTGTTTGGTCAAACAAGTCCTGGCCTGTGTATCCTGTGAGGATATTTCCTGGATTTAAATCATTAGTCAGTTGATTGCATCTAAGTCTGATTACATCTACAATCAACAAAGGAGATTGCCTTCAGCAATGGGAGAAGTCTCATCTAATTAGTTGAAGACCTTAAAGGGAGAACTGATGATTTTAGTGGTCAGAAGGAAGAATTTCCATCTCCACTTCAGCCAGCCAGCTTCTCCTGTGGAATTCATTGAAAATTTTCATGTGAGTTCCCAACTTTCAGCCTGTCCTAGGGAATTTGAATTTAGCAACCCCCATGTTTGGGAGAGCCAATTCCTATAATAAACCTCATAAATTTACATATGTATATGTGTACAGATACAATTTTGGTTCTCTTCCTCTGGAAAACCCTGACTAATACACCACATATTGACGTTTCATAGAAAATGTTGCTCATTAACCAAGGAGAAATATTCTGTTTCTTATAATTAATCACTTTTTGAAAATTTTATTTAATCCTGCTCTTTCATTCATCTATAACTTCCTTTTTATGCATAAAATGACATAAGATTGTACCTAGTTTTCCTAAAAGTATTGACTAGAATGCCACATTATTTATTAATCTTTCTCCACTTCATCATAAAATATATTTGGAAATAAAAATAGGTCTATTCCTAGAATCAATATTCCTGTATCAACTTTTTTATTCTAATAAAATATGAAATGTATTCCTTGTAGTTTTAGTGTATGATCTTATAATTATCTGATAATTACTACAAATTTAATTTTTTACTAACTTTTTATCTTCTAAGTTTTTTTATATCATTAGGGAAGTAATAGTATACTTTTTAAGAGCATTGACTCTGGAGTTATGCTTCAAAATCTTGTGTACTTAAGTTATTTAACCTCTATTCACTTTGATTATTTGCTTTATAAAATTGGAAGAAAAATTCTAAATGTAATGTATAAAGTTATCCACATTAAACGGTGAATGCATATAAATCACTCAGAATCTATAACTTTCTATGGTTACCTGGAATTAATTAGTAATTTTATCTCCTATAAAAAGTTTATCACTATAATGAGATAGAGTGGCCGCTATTTAAAGGTCGGGAAACTGTAAATGTTGGAGAGGATGCAGAGAGACAGGAATGCTTATTCACTGTTGGTGGGAATGCAGAATGGTACAGCCACTGTGGAGGACTGTTTGGCAGTTCCTAAGGAAGTTGAATATAGACTTGCCACAGGACCCGGCAATACCATTGCTAGGTATATGCCCAAAAGAACTGAGAGTAGTGAGACAAATAGACAAATAGACAAATAGACATCTGCACAACGATGTTCATAGTGGCGTTATTCACGATTGCCAAATGTTGGAAACAAACAACTGATGAATGGATAAACAAATTGTGGTGTATACACATGATGGAATATTATGCAATGGTAAGAAGAAATGAAGTCCTGAAACATATGACAACATGGACAAACCTGGAGGACATTATGTTGAATGAAGCAAGCCAGACACAAAAAAACAAATACTGTATGATTGCCCTATTATGAACTAAATATATTATGTGAAATATAAATATATTACATGAAATATGAATAGGGATAGAATTGCATATATAAGACTGTTATTCTTTGAGGTTGAACAAATGTAAGTTAATACTACACAATGTTAATATCAGACAAAAAAAATTAATTGAAGACCAGACACAGAGTACTACATAATGTATGATTCTATTTACATAAAATATAAATATAAACCAATTTATAAAGATGAAATTAGATTACTCGTTATGTAGGACTGGGGAAGGAATCCTAAGGGGTGTGGAGTCTTTCTTTTTAGAGTAATGAAATTGTTCTAAAATTTTTGAGTGATGAATGTACAACATTGTGATTAGACTAAAAGCCAATGATTATACACTTTGGATAGACCATAGGGTATGTGAATATATCTCAATAACACTTCTAAGAATATTCTGTGCAAGAATAGCCAGAAATAGCAGGCGAAACATAGATTGAAAAGTGAGGAATTTTCTTGTTTGTCTGGTTTTTATTATAATTAAGATAATGAAAATGCTCTAATAATGATTGAAGTGATAAACGCATAACTATGTGATTATACTAAATGCCATTGATGTACACTTTGGATGAATTGTATGCTTTATTAAAAGTTTATCACATTTTTATAACATGATAATTTGGAATATTATCAATTTTTTATATTCTTATATAAAATTTAGACCTAAAACTAAGTTTTTCTGATATCTTGGCTCTTTAATATTTATCTATTTGCATTTACATTAAAAGTTCTTGGAGTAAAGGATTACTAATTCTATCACGGGGATCTATAGTATGATATATTTTAAGTCTTATTTTGTTTTACTGTTGGATATTGTCACACCCTCAGAAGTTATCTAAGGTTAATAATGTTTTAAGTCCATAAATATCCAAAACTATCTTTTTCCTCACCAATGAATTTTAGTTAGCCTAGATACAGAATTGAAGGATGAAAATAAACTCTTTCAGAATGTCCATGCTATTAGCCTGTAGGCATGTAGCATTCAAGCTTAAGATAACCATTCTGAGAATTTAGGTACCATTTATCAAGTGTTTTTCTGTATAGCAGAATACTGAATTCTGCTATAAAATAAAGAAATAAACAAAATGGTCAAAACTGATAACCATAGATCTAAGTGTCTTATGAGATATGGGCAAACTCATATAATACCTTAAGTATGGAAGAATGAGTAGACAATAAGTTTGTGAAATACAGCTAGAATTAATAAGATGTGTTAAATATAGATGAGGTAGTAGCTGGAAAGATATGCCCAACATACATAGAATAGAAAATATGATAGCATAAAAAAGAGTATTACATTGAGAGAAAAAAGAAAGAACAAGTCACATTCAGGCTAACATTGACCTAACAGTTCTCTAACACATCACCCATTGGTAACACCCAATATTATCAAATTATAGCCCCATTATGTTCTACTCCTCCCCCTTCCCAAAAACAGATAAACCCCATGGTGGTAACCACATTTATTGTTAATATAAAACTGTGACCCGGGATCTTACCAGCATCTCTCTGAAAGAGCAAATGTGTCACAGACCATGAGTGCCTTGTGTCTGTGGCCTTTTTATGCAATCCTCACCTCTGGTCCTTGTAGGCTCATACTCAGACGATCAGTGGAGAGAATGACCTAGGATCAATAGATAGGGTACATGTGAACTTTGCATACGTCAGGACTCCAGTAGTGTCGTCCTTCCATCCCACTTGCACCCTGTCAAGTGTGTTGACTCCCTCCCATATATGCTTCTTTTCCCTTGCTTTTTTAAGTTTTTAATTGAGCATATAGGCTGTGTGATTTGAGCATCATCCCTTGGCCTTTGACCTTTCTATTCTGTGACCTCTGGGAAAGATTGACTTCTTTTTAAGAATGTCTTGTAGGATTTCTGTTCTTGGTTTTCTAAAATCCATCAATATAAGTCTATCAAAGCAAAACTTATAACTGATAGAACTGAGAAATAGGGGACATACTTTATTTGCATGTATGAGACATTTATTGACATGCACAATGGCACCAGTTCAAACAGTCAAAACAAATTATTCTCAAATTTAGTAGAAATAGGTGATTTTTTTTAAACCTCTCCAGAGAAGGAGAATGATATTTCAATTCATTATAAATTGAAATAAAAATTATGTTCTTACATTCAGGGATAAAGATATTCCATACTTTGTTGATAAAGTCCCTCAGTGTTTTATTAATAGGGAAAGTGTGGGAACGCTTTGGTTAAATTATCCTTGAAACAGTTTAAACCTGCTTTGCTCTGCAAAGCAAATTACTGCTGCCTGGGAAAAAGCTGCTGGTATCAGTTCCTGCTGAAAACAATGAGGACTTTCTTCCTTTACACTGTTACTTAATTAGAGCTTTCTGCCTCTCCATTATCTCCCGGGGAAAAACCTTTTTTAGCGTTTTCCCCGGCAGCAATTGCTTGGGCAGCCTCCTGGTATAGCTGACTGTGTATATATTGAAGGGATATCGAATAAACAGGGCCTCCCCCAAAGAATAGGAAGCTTCGGAGTGCTTTCATTTCATTCCCGCAGCAGGAAAGAAAGTAGTGTAGAAAATATACTGGTAAATAGAGACAGAACAGCACAGCTGGGTAGTACTGCTGGGGTGGGGCAGGGAACATACTTACACTACCACCCGAGAAGGAACAGCATCAGAGACATATTTGTGGGCTTTCTCCAACTTTCTCTAATTTTTCTCATGAGAGACTTCAATCCTCATCCCGCTGTTTAGCAGGAAAGAAGTCACTGTACCTACTTACCTGGCATTTTCATGGTTACTCTTGGGATTTGCCTGGCCCCAAGATCTCATGGAAATTCTGTGACACAGGAGTCCCGTTCTGGCTTTATTGGTT
>JAQZBX010100180.1:0-11392 GCA_029593785.1 Cabassous unicinctus
TTTCACAGAAACCACAGGATAACACACTGCATTTCACCACACAACTTCCAACCACACAACACACAACCACAACACTCCATACCACATCATATCTTACCACACCACACCAAACCACTGCAAACCACACCAAACCACACACCACAGCACACCACACCACACCACACCACTCTAACCCATCCCACACCACACCACACTTCATCACTCCACACACCACACCACATCTTACCTCTCACTCCACACCACACCACACAATTCCACACCACTCCACATCACACCACAAAACTCCACACCACACCACAATACACCACACCGCACCAAACCACTCCAGACCTCACCAATCCTTATCAAAAGAAACCACACCACACCTCATCAATCCATAACACACCACACAACTTCACACTGCTCCACACCACACCACTCCACAACACAGACCACCACTCCACATGACACCACTCCACAACACAACAATGTACACACATAACACCACTCCACAACACAAGACACCACACCATAACAAACCACACCCCACCACACCACAGCCCTCCACTCCACACCACACCTCACCACAACACTTCACAATACACCACACTGATAAAACACACTATACCACACATATAACTACACACATGACACCACACTGCTCCACCACAAACCACACTAAAGAACTCCACACCAAACGAAAACGCTGCACACCACACCACAACACACCACAACACAGCACACAATATCATACCCAAAACACCACAACACACCACACAATACCAAACCACAGCACTCCACACCACAACATAACACAACACACCATATCATACCAACCAAAGCACACCGCAACTCTCCACAGCACACCAGGCAACACCACACCACACCACACAACTCCAGGCCACACCACTTCACACCAAACCACAACATTCCACAATGCACCACGCAGCAAGACCTCACCTCACAACACACCACAACATTCCAAGGTGCACCAAACCACACAACACATATCCTCCCAAACATAACACACCACACCATTCTACAACTCTTAACAGCACACAGCAGCACACCACTCCACATGAAACTACACCACACCACACCAAACCAGACATTATCATACCAAACACAGCACACAACACCACTCCACACCATGACACACCACACCACAAAATACCACACAACACAGTGCCACATGACTGCACCCACTGCACTTCCACACCACAACACAACAACCCACAACACACCACACTTCACCACACCATTCAAAATTCCACCATTCCACATCACACCACACCTATTTCACCCCACTCCACACCACAGCAAATCATGCTTCACCACACCACACCACTCCTCACCACACCAAACCACACCACACAACACAGCATCCCATCATTCCACAACACATCATATCATACCACAACACAACACAACACACCACTCATCTCTCCAGACCAGACAACACCACTACACACAAAAAACACCCATAACACAACACATCTCACTGCTCCACACTATATTTCTCCACACCACACCACTCCCTACCTCTGTACACTACTCCAAACTACACCACACAACAAAACTTAACACCTCACCAAACCACAACACGTCTCTGCACACCACACCAGACCACACCATTCCACACCACTCCAAATCACACCATACATAAAACTCCACAACACACCACACAACTCCACAATGCTCCACACCTTACTACACCACTCCACACCACATCTCACCACACAACTCCACACCACACCACAACCAACCTCAGTACATGGCTCCACAACACACCACACTACACCATACCACAGCACATCTCTCAAAACCACACCAATCTAAACCACCCAAAACCAGAACATATGACAACACAAAAACAAAACTCCACACCATACAACACCACACCTCTTCACAGCCCTCCAAATGACACCAAAATACACTGCTCTACTACACCCCACACCACACCACAACACTCCACATCAATTCCCACCACTCCACACCACACCACAAAACTCCACACCACACAACAACACAGCACTCAACACCACACCCCACCACACAACACATCCCCATACCACGTGACACAACAACTCTACACACTGCTCCTCACAACACCACAATGCTCCACATCAAAACACACCACTCCAAACCAAACAACAAACCACACTCATGGCACCATATCTCACCACAATGCTCCACACCACATCCCATCATAACAGGTCAAACCACACCACAACACACCACTCCACACCACACACAACACTTCCATAACACACCACACCACACCACTCCACAACAAGCCTCCACACACCACACATCTCACGAAATTGCAACCATCCACACGACACACTTAAAATCACATCACACCACACCACACCATACCACTCCACACCACACCACTCCAAAGCACACCACACCACACCACAACACACCAATTCACACCATATCATAACACACAACACCAGAACCCATCAAACCCATAACACCACACACCACACAAGACTGCTCCACTCCACCCCACACAAAACCACAGCACTCTACTCCTCGCCCAAACAGAACAGACCACTCCACACCACACTACAAGAAATCACATCACACCCTCCACACCACTGCACACCTTGCCACACACTACCACACCACAACACCACACTTCACATCTCACACCACACCACAACTCTATGCACCACACCACAGCACACCACACCATACCACACCATTACACACCACTCCAAACCACGCCTGAACTCTCCACACCACAAAAGACCACACTTCACCAAAAAAAATCACTCCACACCACACCACTCCCATATCACAGCACACCACACTGCTCCACACCACACCAAACCACAACATACAACATCACACCACACCACACCACTCAACACCTCACTACTCAACACTGCACCACACCACATCACACCACAATGCTCCAAGCCACACCTCCCCACCCACACCAAACCACAGCATACCACACCAAATCACACCACACCACAACACTTGACTCCACACCACACACCACATCACACAACATCAAACTGTTTCACACTGCACCACACAACTCAACAAAACAACCCTCCACACTATAGCACACCACCCCATACAGTTCCACTCCACAGCAAAACACCCCATTCCACAGCACCCCACATCACTCCACACCACACCAAAAGAAACCAAAGTACACCACACCATATCACACCACACGGCTCCACACCACACAACACCACAATGCTCTGCACCACACTACATCACACTACAACACACCACACCACATCACACCTCACCACACATACCACAACACTCTACACCAAATCACACCTCACAACTCTAAACCTCAGTGTACTTCACCACCAGAGACAACTCCACACCACTCCACACCAAACCACATCTTATCTCACCACACCACTCCACACCCCATGACAAACCACCACACAACAACACATCACACCACAACACTCCACCCTGCACAGCAACAAAGCAGATCATTCCACACCACATGTCCAATCTCCACAACAAACCACCTCATATCATACCACACCACTCCACACCACAGCCCATCATACCACATCAGATCACTACACACCACGTGACACACTACCACACCACTTCCTACCATAACACATCACACCACATGACTCCACAGCACCCCACACAACAGCATACTTCTCCACACCACACCACACCTCACTGCTCCACACTGCATTACTCCACACACCACATCACACCTCAGCACACAGCTCCACACCACAGCACACCACTCCACTCCACATCACACCAAACCACAGCATACAAGTACACACAATACTACAACACCAATACCACCACACTCCACAGTACACACCACACCGTTTCACACCAAAACACACCACTCCACAATGCACTGCACCACACCACACCACACTTCACCACACTACACCACTCAGAACCACACCACAAAACTCCAACCAACACCACAGCACACCACTCCATAAGAAACCACACAACATGACACCAAACCACACCATGCCACACTGCACCATATCATACCACACCACACCACTCCACACCACACCACAACATAACATATCACACCACACCACAACATTCCACACAACTCCAAACCAAAGGAATTCACACCACAGGACAATGCAACATACCATATCCTAACAAACACAACACACCACACCACTCCTCAAAACACCCCACCACAACACACTGCAACACACGACACTGCACGACAAAACTCCACACCACACCACTTAACAACACACCACAACACTCCACACCAAACCACAAAACAACACCCAATCTCACTGCATGCCACAGCGCTCCAAATTGCACCACACCACACAACACTATATCACCCCAAACACACCACACCACACCACGGCACACCAGAGCACACCACACCAAACCACACAACACGGCACCACATCGCTCCACACCACACAATGTCACGCCACAGTACACAACACCAAAGCACACCACAACACATGACAACACCCCTATAAAACCACAACACCCCACACTGCTCCACACCACATTCTTCCACACCACACCACTCCACACCACTCTACACCACTCCAAACCACACCTCACCACAAATCTCAACACCATCCCACACCACAGCACATCTCTCCACACCACACCACAACACTTCAAACCAGAACACTTCACAAAATTCCACACCAAACCACACCACTCCACACCGATCCACACGACACCACACAATTCCACAACTCACACCACACCAATCCGCATGGCACCACTCCAAACCACACCACACCAGGCACATAAAACCACACAACACCACTCCACAACACAGCATTCCAAAACACTCCACGCAGCAACACTCCACAGCAACAAACAACAAACCACAGCACACAGCACCTAACCTCTCCTAACCACACCACACCACACACATAACAACACACAACACCACTAAACACCACACCAAACCACAGCACTCAAAACCACTCCACACCACACAACTCCACACCACCCAACAACAAAACACTCCACACTTCACCACACCACAAAACAGCTCTCCACACCACACCCCACTTCACCACACAATTCCACACCACCCCACAAATCTCTACATCCCAAGGCAATACTCCACAACACATCACACCCCATCACACCATACCATACCACAGAACACCAAACCAAAATTTCCACACAACACCACACCACACCACTCAATACGATAATAAACAACACAACATCACAGCAAGCCACACCACAGCACTCCACCCCATACCATCCACAACACATCACACCACAAAACACTGCTCCGCACTACACCACACCTTTCAACCCCTCACCACTCCACATAACTCCTTGCCAATCCACAACACACTGCACCACAAAACTCCATACCTCACCACACCACAGCACATCTCTTCACACCACGCCACTCCAAACGGCTCCAAACCACTCCAAACCACAACACACCACAAAATTGCACAACACACCACAACAATCAACCCCACTTCACACCGCTCTACACCACACTACACCACATCACTCCACACTACACCACTCCACACCACTTCGAGCAAATCCATACACCACACCACATCAGAAAATTCCACCATACAACACACCACAGCACAACTCTCAACACCACACCACTCCAAACCACTCCACACCACACCACACCACTCTTCACCATGCCACACCACACCATATCAGACCACACCACACCACACTACTGCCCACCACACCACTCTGTAACATACCACACCACACCACAATGCACCACACCACAGAAAACCACAGCATTCCACAACACACCACAACCCAACACACACATCACTTTACACCACACCACTCCTCACCACATGGCAGGACACCACACCCCATCACACTGCACCATACCGTTTCACAACACACCACACTACTCCACACCACACCACAATGCTCCACACCACAGCGAAACACACCATATCATACCAAACACAACACAACACACCACTCCTTATCATATCACACCACAGCAAGCCACACAACACCAGTATACACTGCTCCACACAAAACCACAACACTCCACAGCACAACACTCCACAACAGTCCACAACACACCACACTACAAAAAACCACAACACACTTCACTGCACCAAACCACAGCACTCAACACCATACCAATCCACACCAAACCACACCAATCCACTCCACACATTACAAAACCACACAACACCATTCTACACCACATCACACCACAGCACTCCACACCAGTCCACACCACACCACAACACACAACATGAAACACATAACAGGACACCACACCAAACTGCAACACACCACACCAGACTACAGCACTCCAAATCACACAGCACACCTCATGAAACCACATTACACAGCTCCACACCATGCCACAACAAGCAGCAATGTTCCAAACCTCTCCACACTACACCCCTCCACACAAATCCACTCCACTCCACACCAAACTACACCACAAAACCCCACTCTTCAAAATACCACGCAATATCATAGGACTTAACACCACAATGCATCTCGATACCACTCCACACCATACCACAACACACCACATCACACTACAGGGCTCTACACTTCACCACACTTCTCTACACCACACCATTCCACAACACACCATGCCAATCCACACCACAACACTCCACAATACTACACACCAGACCACAGCAATTCTTTCAACACCACACCTCTCCAAACCACTCCGCACAGCTCCACAACACAGCACACGAAAATACTCCTCACCAAACCACATCAAGCAACACTCTCCTCACCACTCCAAACCTCACTATTCTACAGCTCTCCACACCACACCACTCCACAACACCCCATGACAATCCACACCACCTAACTCCACAACACAGCACACCACACCACGCCACAGCCCATCTCTCAAAACCACACCACTCTAAGCCACTAGACACCACTCCACACCACACCACACCACGCAACATCACACCATATCAGACCACAACACAGCACACCACAGCACACCACACTACAATGCACAGCTCCACACCAAACCATTCCACACAACTCCAAGCCAATCCACACCATGTAACGCCACACCACAACACTCCACATCACACCACTCCACAGCACTCCACCCCAATGCACACCACACCACACCACATCACAAAAATCCACTCCACACCACACCTCACCATGCAACACTGCAACATATTAGACTACACCACAACAAATCCCTCCACACCACACCCTACCATATCATACCACACCACACAAAACCACGCCACAGAAAACCATAGGACTACACCCCACATCACACCACAACTCACACAACACACTACACAACACCACTCTCACCACACCACAACACAGCACACAGCACCATATTCTTTCACACCACACCAGACTTCTCCATGACACACAGCAACATATATCACACCAACCACACAACACCACACCATATAATACCAGACATCAAAAAACCACACCACACCAGTATACACTGCTCCACGCAACACCACATCACACCACACCACACCAGAACAAACCACACCACACTTCACTGCATCAAACCGCAGGACTCCACGCCACACCACCCCAACAACACCAAATCAAACCACTTCACACCACACAAAACCACACATTACCACACCTTACCACTCCACACCATTCCACACCAAAACACTCCATACCAGTCTACACTCCACCAAACGAGAGCAAACCACACCACACTTCACTGCACCAAACCACAGGACTCCACAGCACAGCACTCCAAACCAAAACACACCATTCCATATGACAACACATGAAACCACACAACACCACATCTTACCAATCCATACGATTCCACACCACAGCACACCACACAACTCCATACCACTCCCCACCACACCATATCATGCCAAACCACAACACAAAACACATGTCAACACCACACAAAACACCAAACCACATGACACCCCAACACACCACACCACACACATAGCTCAACACCAAACCACACCTAACCACACCATATCACACCACTCCAGAGCATTCCACATCACACCCCACAACAACAAACCACTCCTAACCAGCTAACATGAAACACACCATACAACTGCACACACCACTTCACCACACCAATCCACACAACAGCACACCACTCCATACCAACACACAACAACCACAACTCACCTCACCACACCATAACACAGCACTCCACAACACTCCCCACCTCACCCACCACTCCAAATCACATCACACCACACCAAACACACCAAACCATACCATACAACAACAAACCACAACATTCCACACCACAACACACCATATCATATCACACCACACTCCACCACCCCACACCACAACGCACCAAACTGCACCACACCACATCACACCACTCGTGCCATCACCCAACATTGCCACACCACTCCACACCACACAACATAACCCAACCCACACCATACCAAACATATCACACCACACTATATAAAACAACACCACACCACACAGCTCCACAACACACCAACCCCTCCACACCACTCTACAAAACACCACAAACACTTCACACCACA
Organism: Cabassous unicinctus; assembly: GCA_029593785.1. NCBI lineage: Eukaryota > Metazoa > Chordata > Mammalia > Cingulata > Chlamyphoridae > Cabassous > Cabassous unicinctus. The sequence goes on from JAQZBX010100180.1 coordinate 8,475, forward strand.
CAGCTCCACTCCACAACACACCACAACAATCCACTCCACACCACACCAAATTATATCATACACAGCACACACACTGCAACTTTACACACCACACAGAACCTCACCATACCACTCCACAACACACCACACCACACTACACCACTCCACCCCACACCACAACAAAATACAGTGATCCCAACCTCTCCACACAACAGCACTCCACACCAATCCACACCACTTAACACCACAACATATCTCTCAAGACCACACCACTCCAAAACCATCCGCACCACTCCACAACACACCACACCAAATAAAGAACACACTAAACCACACCAAACACCACTCCACACCTCACAACCCCACACTACACCACACCTCTCCACAATTCACCACTCGACACCACTTCATGCCAATCCACACCACAGAGCAACACACCACAGTACTCCACACCACACCACACCAAAACACATCTCTCAACACCACACCACTAGAAAACACACCACACAACTCCACTCAACACCGGACTATATTAGACCACACAACACCACACCACTGCACAACATTCCACAACACACTGCACCACTACACACCACACCACAACAAACTATGCCACTTCAAACCTCTCCACAGTACACCACTCAAAACTAATCCACACCACTGCACACCACACCACACCACAACTCACCACACAACAACATACCCAACAATAAAATAACATATCACACTACAAAGCCTCATTCAACACCACACCACACCAATCCACACCACACCACACCACACTACACTCTTCCACACTACACCACACCTACTAACACCACACCACTCCACGCCCATCCATAACACACCACCCCACAAAACTCCACACCAAACTACAACAAACAACACTGCTTTACAAGACCACTCCACACTACACCACACGTCTCCATACCACACCACTCCACCAGAAACCATTCTAATCAACAACACACCACACCACACCACAGCCCAACTCTCAACACCACAACACTTCAAACCACTCAACACCACTCCACAGCATACAACACCATGCAATTCAGCACCATATCAGATAACACTACACAACACCACACCACTCCACACCATACCACACCATAACATATCACACCACAACACAACACACCTCACCACAGAAAACTATGGTTCTCCACACCACAACATTTCACAATGCACACTACACAGTACACCACACAACTCATCACCACACTACACTGCACCTCACCACACTGCACCACACAACACACCACACCATATCGTTCCACACCACACCACACTACTCCAACCCACACCAAAATACTCCACACCACACTGCAACACACCATTTCATACCAACCACATCACACCACACCACAACATGTGTACCACTCCGCACCAAACCACAATACATCAGTATACACTGCTCCACTCAACACCACACGACTGCTCACTGCAAAACTCCACAGCACTCCACAACACACCAGACCACAACAAACCACAGCACACTTCACCGTACCAAACCACAGCACTACAAACCACACCACACCCCTACACACCACACCACACCACTCCACACAAAACAACACCACTCCACACCACACCACACCAAACCACACACCACAGGATTCCACACCACACAACAACACACCAATCCACAACACTCCACACCACACCATATCCTACCACACCACACCCCTCAACACCACACAAAATACCACTCCCTGTGACTCCACAACACACCACACCACCTACATAACATGATACAACACCACACCATAGCACTACATATCACAGGCCACCAAACCACTCAACACTGCACAACAAACCACACCAAACCACAGCACTCCACGCGACCACAAAACAAATGACACCACACTGCACCACACAACACCACAGCACACAACACCACAGTTCTCTATAACAAACAACACCACACAGCACCACTCCAAACCACAACACACCACACCAAATCAAACGATTCTGCACCACATCACACCATATCATACCTACCACACCACAACACACCACGCCAAACCCCCTCACCACTCCACAGGACACCACACCACACCAACCCCTCCACACCACAACACCCCCACCACACTACTCCACACCTCACCAAACCACTGCGCTTTGCACCGCACCTCACTACACCACAACACACCAAACTGGCCCTCCCCAAACCACTCCACACCAGACCACACCACACCAAACCACAACACTCCACCCACACCACTTCAAACCGTACCACACCACACTATATCAAAGAACACCACACCACATCACAACATGAAGCTCCACAACACACCACACCACACCACTCCACACCACTCCACACAAAACCACACCACACATCACACCACACAACTTCACTACACACCAGACCACAATTAACAGCTCCACACCACAACACATCAAATCATACCGCAGCACAGCTCACTGCAACTTTCCACACCACACAAAACCACACCATACCAATCCACACTCCTCCAAACCACAGCACACCACACTCCAACACACTACACAGCTACACACCACACCACAACAAACTACACCACTCCAAACCTCTCCACACTACACCATTCCACACCAATGCACACCACTCCACACCACAACACACAACACACTGCAATTGATCATACAACACAATATCATACCACTTCACAGCTGATAGCATCTTTTGACACCATATCACACCATTCCACAGCACACCACACCACATCACACCACACCAAACTACACTGCTTCACACCACACCATTCGACACCACAGAATATTATACCAAACACACCACTCAACGTGACACGACACCACACCAAAACACAGCACATCATACCACTCCATTCCAACCCTACCATACTCAGCCCAACACTCCACACCACACCACTCCACTCCACAAGAAACAACATCATACCATGCCACACCTCTCCACACCACACAACACCACA
>JAQZBX010100181.1:0-11393 GCA_029593785.1 Cabassous unicinctus
AAAAAAAAAAAATTCTTATTCATAGAAAAAGCCTTCGGTAAGCGGATGTGGCTCAGGCGATTGGGCTCCTGCCTACCACATGGGAGGTCCCGGGTTTAGTTCCTAGTGCCTCCTGGAGAAGACAAGCAAGACAGCAAGCTGGCTCAATGAGCTGACACAAGATGATGCAACAAGGAGACACAGAGGAAAGAAAATAAGAGAGACAACAAAGCAGGGAGCTGAGGTGGCTCAAGTGATTGAGCGCCTCCTCTCCCAAGTGGGAGGTCTTAGGTTCGGTTCCCAGTGCCTCCTAAAGAGAAGATGAGCAGACACAGAGCACATAGCAAATGGACACAGAGTACAGACAGCAAATGCAAACAACGTGGTGGTGGTGGTGGTGGTGGTGGTGGTGGTGGTGTGACAAATAAATCTTTAAGAAAAAAGAAAAAGCCTTCATCTGTGAGGCTGAAATAGCTTGAAAATAAAATTCTTACCTGGAAGTTTAGTTCCTCAAAAAAGTATTTCATGCCGACTGTGCTACATGCTGTGCAATACTGGCATTCAAACATGAATAAAAAACTATCTGATAACTCTTTCTAGCTACAACGGAATTCTGTAATTTAATCTAAACCTTACAAAATGAAAATTGAAAAATAAAAAATAATTTCAGTAATTCCTTTTATCTATAGAAGATGTTCGGAAGTCACCTTGGGTGAGCTCTGCATTTGAAATTCTGGCAACTCCTATGTGTTTCCAGCCCGTTTAAGAGGTGAAATCTAGTGGGACACACATGAACGAGCATGGTGAGGTAGGACAGCTAGTGGTGGGTGTCATGATGTAAATAAAAAAGGGTGATGTGATGGAGTAGCAAAGAAGGCCTCTCTGACCCTGAAAAATTCAGGCTAGGAAAGGAATGATAAGAAGACCCCATCATACAATGAGTGAAAAAACTTTCTCTAAGTAGAAGGAACAGAAAGGGTAAAGACATTAGGGCAAGAAGCACCTGGCACGTCAGAGTCCTAGAAAGGTAGGCTGTGGGCCTAGAGCACAGATCACAGGAGCAGAAAGAGAAAAAGCTGAAACTGCAGAGTTGGGCAGCAGTGAGATGATGCAGACTTTGATATCTGGGTAAGGGGTTTGTACTTTATGCTAAATTCAAAATGAAAACATGAAGATTTTCAAGGTCCCTCCGGCTGCTGTGTAAAGAGTGAATGTAAGGGGAGAAAAGTTAAATGAAGAAAGACCAGCTGAGGGGGAAAAAAAAACTATTTTATACATTTAAGCTCTGTGAAAGCACATGTGCACTTGCATGTACACACACATATACACAAATACTAAAAAACAAGCACTACAGAAAATTTAGGAAAAGGATCACATCTAATGAAAAAGGTCTTGGATATACTGAAACTAGTTACTTGTTTCACAACAATGTGATTTTCTAAACCCAAGTTTTAGTTTATGGTATTAATATGTAGGGAGACTTGCAATTCAAGTATGCATTCAATAAAATGTCCCATGAAAAAACAAGGTTTTGTGGAAACACTTACTCTATAATCTAAAGAATTGAGAATAGGAAAAAGTTGTGAATTACAATATGAGTGCTTCATTGTAGTCTGAAGTAATATTAAGTTATGCTTGATTCGAATGCTGCTGATATGAGAGATATATAGTGTAGACCATAATATCCTTCTAGGTAAAAAATAATACCAGTACTATAAGTCCTATTCTCCACTTTAAGATTTCAATGAATGTTGCAGAGCTCCTCCCACCCCACCCCCACACCCCAAAAAGCTAAATTCTACTAAATGGAAAATGTTATTTCAGTCTCTAGATCTGTTCTCAAATACTAAAACAACCTACCAGACATACTTAAATAGTTTTTCCCCAAGCCTCCTATTTTTTTCATTTAAATTGGTTCCAAAAGAAACTGGCAGTATAGTATATGCTGTAAGTGAATGATACTCTTATGGAAAAAAACACATAAGCAGCTATAAACTCCTAAAGGCTCATGACTACGTGTTGAGCTAAGTGGCTTAAATTACACAACTTTAAAAATTCATTCAAAGTAAGATTGAGGAAACTCTTCTGCAGACTTAACGTTAGATACGGTCCCCTCAGCTTTTTTCCACCTTTACCAAAGTCCTCACAATATCACAGGAACTGATTTTATAATAAAAACAAGCATGTCTGATATAGCCTGACCCTGGCCAGAGGGAGGACTGTTAGTGACATGACTCAGACTTCATCCATGATTGCTCAATTTCCCACTTACAGAACTGTCATGGTTTTGTACCTACTGCCTTTTGCTAAGTATCATCTTGCCTGATACAGTCTAATCAATCTGAGTTTTCATGTCAAGTCAAAACTTTTTCACCACTAGATTTTCTTTATTATTTGCTTCATTTATACATTTGAGCTTTCTACTCTCATTACCCTCTTATTTAGGACTACTTGTAATTCTGTAATAACTGGGTAACTTTCTGAACTCCACAGCAGATAAAGACTTCTGACTAATTCATCCATCCAATCTGATATTTAAACTATACAATTACATATATGTAAAATTTAACCTTGATACACACTTCCCACCAGGTTTTATAGAATCACGGAATTCCAAAAGAGGAAATAATCCTAACAGACTTCAAATACTATCTCATATGTAGTTGAAATCTTCTGTCTTCCTAATTTGGGCAAAGCACCCTTTCAAGGGTAAAAAGGGAACTCTCTAAGACACAAATTTCATTAGAACAGTTAGTAATTATTAAAAAGCCAGGAAGGCAGATAACAAGGGCTTTAGAATTTATTACCCATATGTACACCTCAGGGTCTATATAATTCTTCTTCAAAATTAAACTAATTTAGATGCCACCTGGATGATAGCCATCAAAGAAAGAGCACATGTAATCAATCCACAGCATTAGTGATGCAGTCCACACCTAGCAAGCACCAGTTTTTAAGGCATTTTCTTGGGGAAAATTAAACATTTAAAGGATATCAGATTCACTAATTATTTTTAAAAGCTTTATGAGTCTTATGTTAGGTGAAAAGTATTTTAGTTTCTTTTTTTGAAGAAAGTATATGTTTCACATTACATAAGGTCACATCACCGTTTCTCAGGGAGCACTATTAACTCTATTCATCATGTAAAAGGAATTATACAGATCCTGATATTTATCTTCCATTATATATGTCCTGAAAATACATATACATTTCACATTTGTATACACACACACACAAATAAATCCTTGAGACAACTCACTTCTATTTCTAGAGTTAAAGGAACAATGGTTATAGCACTCAGTTTTGTGACCTGCCTCAAGTAGCTTAACTTACTGTGCAAAAATTTCACTTGTGTGAACTATTACCATAAAGAGAGGCAGTAGCTCTCAACGATTCTTGGCCTATGTTACTGGAGATAGATACATGGTGCCACTTTCCTACATTCAAAATATTAAATCAACTGTAACTCACTGAAAAGTTTATGAAGGATGCTGAGGAAGGTGAGAGACTCTGTTAACTAAACCTAACAGTATTCAGGGTAAGGGCTGGCTCTGATCAGGTTTCTAGAATGGAGATACTGGAAGCAGCCTGTGGTAGGCTGAAAAATAGTCTCCCAAAAGATATCCACTTCCTAATTCCTGGAACCTGGGACTGTTAGATTACATAGCAAAGTATTTGGAGATGTGATTAAATTAAGGGTTTCCAGATGGGGAGGTTATCTTGGTTTACCCTGGTGAGCCCAAAATGCAATCACATGTACTCTTAGAGTGAGAAAGTGGAAGATTTGACATACACACAGGAGAAGGTGATGCAAAAAGAACAGGAAGAGATTTTAAGATGCTGGCCCTGAAGACTGAAGTGATGTGGCCATAAGCCAAGAAATTGCAGACAGACACCAGAAGGTGGCAGAGGCAAGGAACGGGGCCTTCCCTAGAGCTTCCAGAGGGAGCGTGGTCTGCTAAGCCTTCAGCCCAGTGATACTGATTTCGGACTTCTGGCCCCCAGAATTGTGAGAGAATAAATTCCTGTTGTTTTAAACTAACAACTTTGTGCTAATTTGTTACAGAAGCCCGGGGAAACTAATACGCCACCTAACAGAGGTATGTTTCAGTGCTAATCCTTGCCATGGACAGTGGTAATTTAAATATGAATAGAAAGGGAGAACAAAAAATGAGTCAAATTAGAGGAACTGAGCTCATTCTGTGTGGTGCTGGAGTATATCACAAGCTTTTACTTTTAATCCTTTCTCCTACTAATATAGTACTGAAATTTCCTATTGAATCTGAGGGTCTGAAAATGAGGGTTTGGAGACAGTCATGCTATTATTCTAAGTTTAGCACAGGGATAAAAAGGATTGAGAATACTGACATTTACTCCTGTTCAAGCAAAATTTTCTACTCACAGAAACTGCCAATCTTATGCTTTTTCTTCTGCTTTCCCGTTTTTCCCATCTCGTGCATTAATGATCAAGAAATGCTGAGGGAACATCTGCTCGCAGCAATATATCAGAAAGGCAGATAAGTTTCCTAATAAGTATGATGGTAGAAATGTTCTTTTGATAGCTGATACTATGTACAGTTTCCATAAATCTAGACTTGAAGATATTCACTAAGACTTAATGAAATTTAGTAAAACTGAAAAATTCTACATAAGAGTTTACAAAAAACAGCCAATACTCAAACTCCTCAAATTTTCCTTGGGAAAAGAAAAGGCAATTTTCCAGGAACAAAACCATGACTTAAATAAAGTATAATCAGCTTAATTGTCACCGATGATTACTTCTTGTCTGGAAATGGCTTGTTTTCAGGTTTGGTATCTCATTCACCAGCATTAATCAATAGGAATCTAACAAAGTTTCAAGTAAACAACTTGGATACTGTGATTTTATTTCACTTAATTCCTTGATATCTTTATTAAACCCAGTATCAATGATTCACTGCTGCCCCCAAAAATCCCTTTTGATATGTTGCCTGCAAAAAATATGCTAACAGAACTCTGAAGATGGCAGATTAGAGACACAGGATTCACTTCTCTCCCAGAGGACAAGGAAAAACGGTCTGGAATTAAATTTCTAGGGTTTAGGATACCTGGGCAAGGCTGGACATCCCCCAGAAGAAAGAGGAGCAAGGGGAAAATAATTTCAACAGAAAGCTGGAAAATAGAAGCTGCAGCTGTACCCCCAGCACTCTTCCCCCCCACCCAACCAGCAGACAATTTTGAATTCTCCAGCCTCAGGCCAGTGGCTGCAGAAGGGCCCACAGGGATCCACCTCCCCAAGAAATGGGAGAAAGAGGGATGCAGCCTAAGGCTGATTCAGATTTTGGCCAACAAATCTGGTCTGCTGTGTCCCATGAGCCCTTCCAGGCTTGGTGGGGCCACGCCTTTGTTTGCCTTGGGAGCCAGTAAGGGACTAAAGAGATCTGACCTCCTCAATCACCCTCTCTTCTGACCAGGACTGGCTGTTTAGGACTCAGAGGAGAGTGAAATTATTTACTACCTGGGAAAAGAGAGGGGGGCTGCCAGTAAAAGAGAAAAGTTTAAATTCTAAGTCTCTGAATTACCTCGAGGCAGATTCTCTGCGACATTATTGCTGTTGGGGTTGCAGTGAACACACTCCAACTAGGCTTTGAACTGAGAGGGCTGAATAGCACCATCTGCTGGCAGACCAAGGAAGTGCAAGTGAGGAAATTAAAATTAAAGAAATGAGAGAGGTTTTTTCCAGCTTTTATAGCCACCCTCTCCAAGGCCCTGGCAAGCAGGTCTGCAACCCATTACTGTCTCCATGGCCCAGATCTGAGCAACTAACAGGGATAAATCTAGAGACCTAGAACAGGTTGAAACAAGAATCAAAGAACAGCAATAACACAGTCTTCCGTACAAAAGAGAAAGAAATGGAGCATCAGAGCAAACTCATCATCATTATCAGATGCCTAGACATCAGCAGAAAATTATAAGCCATACTAAGAAAATGGAAGAAATGGCCCAAGAAAAGGAATATATAAAAGCCCCAGATGAGACAAAGGATTTGAAACAACTAATCAATGAGGTTCACACAAATCAACATCAAATTAATGAGTTGAAAGACAATATGGCTAAAGAGAGAAAGGATACCAAGAAGACACTGAGAGAGCACAAAGAATTTAAAAACCTGAATAGAAAAATAATAGAGCTTATGGGGATGAAAGACATGATAGGTGACATCAAAAACACACTAGAGGCACGAAACAGTAAACTCGAAATGATCAAAGAAAGAATAAGTGATGCAGAAGACAGAACAGCTGGCAATTGAAAAGAGAGAACATTGAGAGAAAATAATTTAAAATATTGAGCAGAAGCTCAGGGAAGTAAAGGATAATATGAAGCACAAAAACATACATGCCATGGGAGTTCCAGAAGGAGAAGAGAAGGGAAAAGGGGCAAAAAGAGTATTTGAGGAAATAGCTGAAAATTTACCAACTCTCACGAAAGAAATGAATATATATGTCCAAGATACGCAGCATACCCCAATCAGTAAATGCAAATAGACCTGCTCCAAGACACATACTACTCAGGATGTCACACATCAAAGATGAAGAGAAGCAAACCATCACATACAAGGGATGTCCAGGAAGACTTACTGAGGATTCTTCAACAGAAACCATGGAGGTGAGACGACAGTGGTATGATACAATTAGGATACTGAAAGAGAAAAACTGCCAGCTGAGCATTCTTAATCCAGCAAAATTCTTCTTCAAATATGAAGGTAAGTTTAAAACATTAACAAATAAACTAAGAGAGTTCATAGAAAAGTAATCCACCTTTACAGGAAGTATTAAAGGAAGCCTTACATCCCAACAGGAAAGAGAGGCTTGGAGGAGATCGTAGAAGGCAAGAGCTAGCAAAAAGGAGAATCAAAAGAGAAAAAAGACAGATGAAAAATAAGATATGACATATGAAAACCAAAGAATAAAATGGTGGAAGTAAATAATGTATTTATAGTAATATCATTGAATGTGACTGGATTAAACTCCCCAATCCAAAGATAGGCTGACAGAATGGATTAAAAAATCATGAGCCATCCATACACTGCCTACAAGAGACAGGAGACTCACCTTAGACCCAGGGATATAAACCAACTGAAAGTGAAAGATTGGAAAAAGCTCCTCCACCCAAACAGTAACCAAAAAAAGAGCATGTGTAGCTATACTAATATGAGAACAAAACAGACTTTAAATGCAAAAAAATTATAAGAGATACAGAAGGCCATAATATATTAATAAAAGGGACAATCTACCAGGAAGAAATAATAGTCATAAAGATCTATGCACCTAATCAGGGTGCCCCAAAATACAAGAGGCAAACTCTGGCAACATTGAAGGGAGAAAGGGACATCTCTACAATAAAAGTTGGAGACTTCAACACACCACTCACATCATTAGAAAGAACTAGACAGAAGATCAACATGGAAACAGAGAGCTTGAACAATATGATAAATGAGTTGGACCTGAAAGAACACTGCACCCCAAATCAGCAGGTTATACATTCTATTCTTCTCAAGTGCTCATGGATCTTTCTCCAGGATAGGCCACACATTGGACCACAACACAATTCTCAATAAATTTAAAAAGACTGAAATTATACAAAGCACCTTCTTGGAACATAAGGTAATGAAACTGGAAACCAACAATAGACGGGAAAGTGGGAATTCACAAATGTGTGGAGGCTAAACAACAGACTCATAAATAATCAGTTTGTCAAAGAAGAAATTGTTAAGAGAAATTAGTAAATATATTGAATCAAATGAAAATGAGAACACAACTTATCAAAACTTATGGGATACAGCAAAAGCAGTGCTGAGAGGGAAATTTATAACCCCAAATGTCTATATTAAAAAAGAAGAAGGAGCTAAAATCAAAGATCTAACAGAACAACTGGAGCAACCAATCCCAAAGCAAGCAAAAGGAAAGAAATAATAAAGATTAGAGCAGAAATAAATGAAATTGAGAACAACAACAACAAAAATTGAGAAAATCAATAAAATCAAAAGCTGGTTCTTTGAGACCAATGAAATTGGCAAACCCTTAGCTAGACTAACAAAGGAAAAAAGAGAGCAGATACAAATAAATAAAATCAGTAATGAAAGGGGTTAAGTTACAACAGACCCCACAGAAATGGTCTTACAAGAAACTGTATGTCAACAAACTAGAGAACCTAGATGAAAAGGACAATTTCCTAGAAATGCACAAACAACCTACACTAACGCTACAAGAAATACAATGAGTCAACAAACCAATCACATTTAAAGAGACTGAATTAGTCATCAAAAATCTCCCAACAAAGAAAAGCCCAAGACCAGATGTCTTCACAGGTGAATTCTACCAAGCATTTCGAGGAGAATTAACACCAATCCTGTTTAATCTCTTCCAAAAAATTGAAAAGGGAAAATTATCCAACACATTTTATGAAGCCAACATCAACCTAATACCAAAGCCAGATAAAGATACTACAAGAAAAGAAAACTACAGACTAAGCTCTCTAATGAGCATAGATGCAAAAATTCTCAACAAAATACTTAAAAATAGAATCCAACAGCATATCTTATTCCTGGTATGTAAGGGTGGTTCAACATAAGAAAATCAATTAATGTAATATACCACATTAACAAATTGAAGGAAAAAAAAATCACATGATCACCTCGATAGATGCAGAAAAGGCATTCGACAAAATCCAGCATCCTTTCTTGATAAAAACACTTCGAAAGGTAAGAATGTTGCTTTCAGAGGGGTAGCTGTAATAAGCCAAGAACACAGGCCTTCGGCATTTAGTAGAAATGCCATTAGTATTTATAAAGTAAGAGTGAACTTCCTCGTTTCTCTTTAGAAAGAACTGGCTGCATTTTAAAGTCACCTCAGTTTGGAAGAAAAAAGTAATGTGGCATCCTCGATCTAAGCAGGTGTTTTTAACAAAGGAAAACTAACCCGGTGGGTGGAGAAGTGGGTACCCCTTTCTTACTATTAATTTTCAATTTAAATCCCCCAAAAAGAGAAAACTTTCTAAATTTCCAATTTTTAAACTTATCAACTCTATAGCTTCACTTCAGTAAATACAGAAAACTATTCAAAATGTGAAATACTTCAATATAGTGTACTCCTACTCCTTTCAAAGTACTAGTAAAGACTTCATTTTTAATTCTCTTATCAAATCAACGTACACTGCCAGTGGATGCTCTATTCACAAGGAGACTGTGTTCAAGGTGGAGCAGCCAGTAAAAGGGCTCATGGATCACAACAGGATAGAAGGGCTTCCCTCTCTCCATCCCACCCCTCTGGAAAATGTCAACCCAGTGGGAGCATTGGAATATATAAAAATTGAACCAGGAAATCTCTCCTATTTTCTGCCATTTGTTTTTTTTTTCCCCCAAATTATCTTTATTTCAGAATCCATCTATCTTCCCTGCCCACTGTGTTTGCTCCTTTCATTCTACTTGTTTTCCCAGTCTTTGCCACTTGCCTTTTGTTTCAATGTACCATTCCTCTGAGACCTGTCTCATTTCTCTCCGTACTCCTTATTTTCCAGTTTCCTGAACTATCACAATTCCTGTTTGTACTTAAAGCAAATCAGCTCCCACCATTATCGCCTGGTATTTCCCAAACACATTACTGTGTAATTAACAAGCACTGAGCTAGTATCACTATGGTTTCCCAGGCATCACTCCACATTTCACATTTGTGTTCTCTACTGAATTCTTAATAGTATTTCAAGATCTCATTGAAGCGCCCAAAACTGAAACAGAGTGATATAGCCTGCTACACTGTGCAGTTGCTTGAGCATATTAAATTTATAATAAAAGCCAAGGCTGATACGGTAAGAATGATGATCTCTACTCAGCACATTTACAATATTGACTATGCTTGTCATATTACGAAGCACGAATCCTACAAAATTTCCTTCAATGTCCTGACTCTTCATGCCACACTTGTATGCAGGGATCCTAAAGCACTATTCCATGGAAGGAGATGCAGCAACAAAACCAATGTTAACATAACAGCCGGAAAGTTGCCAAAATTCCATTACAAATCCTGAAACTATTTCAGATAAGAGTATTAACAGAAATGGTTTCTGACTCCGCACCCCTTGGGGTAGCCAGCCTCCACAATGGCCCCCACCGGATGAGCCTCGCCTCCTTTGTGTAGGTTCCTTCTACCATGAATCCGGGCGGGCCTGTGTGACCAACGGAAGTCTGAGGAAGTGATGGTGTACAACTTCCAAGGCGTGAGAGAAAATTGTGAGAGACTGAAATTTAGTGGGTTTCTAGTTAGCTTATCCGTGTGGCTTAGCTTGGCTTTGTCGAGGCCAGGGGGTCTATGAGCTTGAAATGAAAAAAATCAACTTATTATCTTTATTTTCTCTGACCTCTAACTGAAATCTAGTGTTTCCTTCACTTATGAATGTATGCAATAAATTACAGTAGTATTTTCACCTGACTGGCAAAGGGGTCTGTGGAACACAAAAGGTTAAGAACCCCTGGTCTAGGCTAGTCTACATTTCTGTAGAAATAGAAATTAAGTTGTAGAAAATTGATATACACCACAAATAATTCCTATTAATAGAAATACAAATCATATCGAGTGGAATGCAACTGATTATTGGACTGTGGATAGTGATCAATTCTGTATCATTTGTAAACTCATTTCAGCACTCCTTATCTGACTATAGATGTGTGGTATTTTGAGCTCTCTTTTAAACTGGATATATTTATCTTACTAGTTCCCTGGTATGAAAATCATGATTTTATCCTCTTTTAGAAGTTGTACCTTAGAAAAGCCTAAGTCATTAAAGATGTGGAAGCTTCCATCTTGGTCTCTGAGATAGCTCACTAGGGGAAAAGCAAGTCACCTCACCCTGTGGATGCTCGAGCAGACCTGTGGATAGATCCATATGCAGAGGGACTAAGGTTTCCCACCAGCAGGCAATAATAGCTGGCCATGTGAGTGAGCCACCTTGGAAGTGGATCCTCCAGCCCCAGTCAAGCCTTGAGATGACTGCCGTCTCCACTGTCATCTGACCGCAATATCATGGAAGACCTCAAGCCTAAACCACACAGCCAAGCCACTCCCAAATTCCTGACCCACAAAAACTGTGAGAAATAATGTATTTATTTTTATTTTAAGCCACTAGGTTTTAGAGTAATTTGTTACACAGTAAGCGGCAACTGAATACAAAAAGGAGAAGCAGGTTTGTTCCCCTAACTAACCTCTCTTATACCAGTGTTACTTAAACAAGGGGCTCTATTCTGATGATCAGAATACCCATATACAGAACTAAACTGGGCATTAGTTAATTGCCTGTGGCAGTTTGACATTACTGATGAATTCCAAAAAGAAATACCGATTATGTTCGTAAACTGGTCTGTTCCCCTGAGCTAGCGATACTAT
>JAQZBX010100182.1:0-11395 GCA_029593785.1 Cabassous unicinctus
AACACCTATACAAATTTATGGACTCATTGCATTCTATTCAAAGGGCTAACTTTTATTCCTTATTTGTATATCTACCACAGAACCCCCTTTCTAGCCCTTAAATCACCTGACATTTTGGCCTCAAGGAACCACTCTTTCTTCACTGGCCTTTGGTCACTTGACTGACAAATAAATAGAGACTCAACTCTATTTTGTTCTTTATTTACTTTTAGCTCTGATGATTTTTGTTGTATTCTCTAATATGGCTAAATACTATCATTCTAACCTAACCCAATTATATTGAACTGTATTCATTCCAATGAGCACTTATCCAGTGATTACAGTATGCCATTCACTCTTAAAAGCACTGAGGGTCACAGGGAGAATAAGGCAAGTCCACTGTTCTAAAAGACCACCTGCCAATCTCATAGAGGATTCAGACCACAGAGCAAATAAATGGCACCCATGCTTTGGGTGCAGTCTTAGTGGTGAGCAAAGTACACAGGGCGAGGCCAGAAGAGTGTGTGGTGAACCCAGTCTGGGGTGGCCAGGGAGGACTTCACAGTGGTGCAAAGGGCAAACCACAGTTCTGAGGATGTGTAGGCAGGAGTTTGCAGTTAAATAAGTAGAAATGGGTTTCCCATGCAAAAGGAAGAAGCCTAGGCCCTGCCTATGTCTGCTACTGCAGCCTGTACCTGCCCTTTACTAGTCCAGCCCAGCTCCTGGTTGTCTGTCTAACCTTTGAATCCTCCAAGCTTGCTTCAACCTTCAAGCTTTTGCCCTTGGTGTTCCCTCTGCCTGGAACACTCCTCCTCCATATCTTTAGGTGACTATTCCTTTTACCATTCAGGCCTCAACTCAGCTGTCACCTTTCAGTGAATCTCTGTGTTCTAGGGAAAAAAAACAAAAACCTTCTCATACCTGTAATGTCATATCCCTCCACTTAATTTTTTTTCTTAAAACTTAATGTTTTCTGGAATTATCTTGATTTTTTTGTTTACTAATGTTGTTTGTCTTTACCCACTCGAACGTAGACATCCATGGAAGGGCCTCTCTTTCTTGTTTGCTGTTGTATCTCATGCACCTGTAATAAGATCTGGCTCTTGGCAGACATTCAAGAAATGTGTATGGAATAAATGAAGAAACAAAACTCTTCACTATCAGATGCTAGAAGCTAAATGAGTAGGACCCCATATTATTTCCTTGCCCTCACCAAAATTGAAGTCTTAATCCCTCATAAGGACATAGCACTGTGGAGTTTACAAAGAACTTTCACATCAATTTTCCCATTGAAGGTTCTCCGCCTTCCAGGCTATGCAGGTGTCATTAGCCCCTTTGTCCCAGGAAGACCTTGCCAGAGCTGCATATCTGTCTCACGGAACTGGGGCCTCCTGACCCAAGGCTAGCCCTCAGTCCATTACAATCCCTCTTTCACCCGGCAGGGACTCTCTGCCCATTAAGAGTCTCCACTTTCTAGCCTTAGACATAAGGAGATGGCTCAGGTCTTCCATAAACCAGCCTTTAGGTCAGATATTGATTTGATTGATGACCATTAAAGCTTAAGTTGCACTTAGGAGTAACTGGAAGGATCTTATCCTGCTGCTATCTCTTAGCTTATCCCCAGCAAGCTCTTGGCCTGATCCCAGTTTCCTTCCAGGCTTCTGAAGTGCTCTGTTTCCATCCCACTTGAAGGCTGGTCTGGGAAGCAGATTGGGCAGAAGTAGCAAACCTAAAGATCTCTGCAGTAAGAAGGAATTCTGGTGAGAGGCAGCAGGGGCTATGGGTGATGGCTTTTATGCAATTATCTGTCAATCACACAGTGCCTTCTTTTAGAAGATAAGTGGGTCCTCTTCTGGGGCCTTCTCACATGGAAATCATCCAAAATATGCAGCAATGACAGAGTTTGTTTTTGAATAATTAAACATAGCCTAAATACCCCACAATATGGGAATGGTTAAGTGAAAAAAAGTATAATAAATCCATGCCATGGAATGTTATATAACTTATGAATGTTGGGTAAGAATACTTAAAAATGATGTGGGAAAACACTAAACAAAAATAAAATATTAAGTGATGAAAACAAGATGCAAATTTTACAATATAAATGAAAAACAATAATTAGAATAAAACTGCAAAGAAAGAGATCCAATTATATAAGAATAAGAATGATTATATCAGAATGATATGATTATGAGTGTTATCTTGCCCTTTGTTTTCTTATTTTCATATAATGCAATATTTAAATGGTTTTTCCCTTAAAAATCTTATTCCTTTTAAAAATTTTATTTTTATAATTCATGACAACTAAACACATTTCAAAAAATAAATATATCAGAGTTCCAGGCAACCAAGATGACATCTTAAGATGTTCCAGGGTGCCATCCCACCACAGAATCTTTGAACAACTAACAAAAACAGACAGAGGCATTGTCCTCAAAACTCCAGAAAACAGCTAAAGGGTTTTAATAATTGGACAAATGTTGAATCAAGAAAAAAAACAGCCGGAAATATAGACAAACCTCATGGTGCCCTTGCCCTAACCTTCCACAGCACAGTGTGGAACCAGCATGTTGCCCCATTGTGGGTCTCTGGCCTTGTTCCAGAAGTAGCCGAGTAACCGCTATGTATATACTGGGGTACATATATGGCAATTCCAATTTATCTGATGGAAGCCTGGAAGATTGAACCAGGAACTTGTTTTGGGATCACTCTCTCAGAATTTACCCTTAAGACAAGGAAGCAGCTTGCAGACAGCTAAAGAAATGTAAGAAACATTTAAGTCAAAGCAAGTGGGGCAAAGGATTACCTGCATTAAGTCATAAAATAGAGCAATCAGGAGGTGTGAAAGAGAATAGAGGGGGAACTTGAAATCCAGTAAACTGTAAATAGGGGAATTCCTAAGGCTATGAACAAGCACAAGCCCAGGAACTAAAGTAGGTTCCAAGGCTCCTCAACTTTTCAGATAAAAGAGAGGATGCTACACTTTGCATTTGTCTCAGGCTTATCTTCTTGATAGGAGGACTAAGCACTTAAGGAAACCACCAACCAAAGCAGAGTCAATTTGCAAAGATTGTGAAAAGTGTTTTTTGTGTTGATTTTTTTGTTAGCTTCTTCCACTCAAGGAAATCTCTATCATATCTCTAGCTGTATAGAAACTTAAACAGATAGCTCAGGGATTAAATCCCAGGGTTAACAGTTTAAAATATTAAAATAACAGTATGCAAGAAAAGATTACAAGACAAACAAACAGAAAAGATGGCCCATCCAGGGGAACAAGATAAAATCCAGAAACCATCAATGAAGAAGACTTTGGGCATACTAGACAAAGACTTTTAAAAATGATCCTTAATATACTTGAGGAGATAAGGAAAACTTGGAGGAAGAACAAAAAGATATTATGAAAACAATGAATGAACAATACGAGAATCCCTTTGAGTTTCTCAATAGGAACCAAATAGAAATACTGAAATTGAAGAGTACAATAACTGAAATGAAAAGTTCTTTAGATAGTTTCAACAACATATTGGAACTGCCAGAAGATAAAATCATTGATTTGAAGACAAGACAATTGTAATGATTCAGGCTGAGGAGCAGAAAGAGAAAAGAATAAGGAAAGAAAACAGAGCTTAGGAGAATTGTGTGACACCATCAAGCATGCCAATATATACATTATGAGAATCCCAGAAGGAAAAGAAAGAGAAAAAGGGCAGAAAAAATATTCAAAGGAACAATGGTAGAAAACACCCTATATTTAATAAAATACATGAATTTGCATATTGAAGAATGCCAACAAACCTCAAACAGGATAAATTTAAAAAGAACCATACCCAGACACATAGTAGTCAGTCTAAGAACAAGGAGAGAGTTCTGAAAATTGTAAGAGAAAAGCACCAGTTATGTACAGGGACTCCCAATAAGACTAAGTGCCAATTTCTCATCAGAAACCATGGAGCCAATAAGGCAATGGGACAAATATATAAAATGCTACATGAAAACAATTATCAACCAAGAATTTTGTATCTGGAGAGGCTTTCTTTCAAAAATGAGGGGCAGATTAAGACATTTCCAGATAAACAAAAGAGGGAGTTCATCACCACAAGTTCTGCCCTACAAACAATGAAAGGAAAGGACACTAGGCAGTGCATGGATGTGACATAAAAAATAAAGACCCTGGTAAAAGTAAACATATAGGTAATTGTAAATGCTAGTATTATTGTATCATAGTTTTTGGTAGGTAACACCATTTTTTTTTTGCATTTTACAGGTGCTAAAATGCAAAGGCATAAAAAGTAATGGTAAATCTATGGTTTTGGATATATAATATATAAAGATATAATTTGTAACAAGTACAAGGAAAAATAGGGTGGGAGAGGGGTAGTCTATGTGTATGCTAATGAATTTAAGTTGGTATCAAATTAACCATGATTGTTATACTTAAAATTAAGATGTTAATTTTTAGCTCTGTGGTCACCATAAAGAAAATATATAAAAATATATATACAGAAAGAAAAGAGACTCAAAATGCTACAATATACAAAATCAAATAAATAAGAAAGTAGGCATTAATGGAAGAATTGAGGGTCAAAACAGGTAAGATTTACAAAGACAATATAGCAAAATGGCGGAAGAAATTACAGCATTGTTAATAGTTATGTTAAATGTAAATAGATTAAAATATTCAGTCAAATGGCAGAGATTGGCAGAAGGGATAAAAAAAAGCATGATTGATGTATATACTGTTTACAAGACTCACTTAAATTCAAAGACACAAGTAGGTTAAAAGTGAAAAGAAGGAAAAAAAATATCCCATGCAAATAGTAATGAAAAGTGAGCAGAGGTAGCTATGCTAATATCAGATAAGATAGGTGTTAAGTAAAAAACTGTCATGAGGAGGGGCAAAGAAGGTCATTATATACTGATAAATGGGTCAATTCAACAAGAAAACATAACAATTTTAAATATATATAAACCTATGGCAGAGCCCCAAATATATGAAACAAACCTGACACATTTGAAAGGAGAAATAGATCATTCTACATTAAAGGCAGCAAACCTAAATCACTTTCGGTAATGGACTAATCATCTAGACAGAAGATCAATAAGGAAAGAAGACTTGAATGATACCCTAAACCAACTAGACATAACAGACATATGTATAACACTTCACCCAACAGCACCAGAATACACATTATTTTCTAATCCTGGACCATTCTCCAGGATAGACCATAGGAGTTAGGTCACAAAACAAAACTCAATACATTTAAAAATATTGAAACAATATAATGTAACATCTCTGACCACAATGGAAAGAAGCTAGAAATCAATAACAGAGGGAGAACTCAAAATTTTACAAATATGTAGAAATTAATCAATGTACTATTAAACAACCAGTAGGTCAAAGAAGAGATCAGAATGGAAATTAGGAAATATTTTGGGGTGACTGAAAATGAAAGCACAATATACCAAAACTTATGGGATGGTGCAAAGGCAGCAATGAGAGGGAGATTTATAGCTCTAAATGCATACATTGAAATAAAAGATATCATATCAGAGACCTAACCTCACAACTGGAGGATCTAGAAAAAGAAGAGCAAACTAAACCCAAAGTGAGCAGAAGGAAAGAAATAACAAATATTAGAGCAGTGATAAGTTAAATAAAGAATAAAAAACAAGAGAGAATCAACAAAACCAAAAGTTGTTTCTTGAAAAGATTAATAAAATTGACAAAACTTTAGCTAGACTGACAAAAGAGAGAGAGGATGTAAATAAAATCAGAAATGAAAGAAGAGACACTAATATCACCACAAAAATAAAAAGGATTATAAGAGGATACTGTGAATAACTGTACTCCAACAAATTAGACAACCTAGATGAAGTGGACAGGTTCCTAGAGACACACAAAGTACCTTGACTCAAGAAGAAGCAGCACATGCTGATAGACCAATAAGTATTATAGAGATTGAATCAGTAATCAAGAACCTCCTAACAAAGAAAAGCCCGGGACTATTCACCAGGACAGGTGAATCTGACCAAACATTCCAAGAAGTGTGATTGTTGGAAAGGTAAGTTGCCCAGTTGTCTGGTCAAGCAAGCACTGGGCTAATTGTAAGGCAAAGACATTTCATGGACTTTAATCATCAGTAATTTGATTGCATCTCTGGCTGGTTACATCTACAATCCACTGGGGAGATTGCCATCAGCAATGAGTGTCATCTCACCTAATCATTTGAAGGCCTTAAAAGAAGTGATTTCAGCATTCAGAGAAAGAATTCACATCTCTGTCGTCACCGGCCGGCTCTCTCGCCCTGCCGGGTCTGGCGACCTGGGGGCTCATCGGCTCCAGGCGTCCCCGAGTGCCACGAGCCAGGGGTCTGCGGGCCCAGTCATCACCGAGCCACAGACGAGAAGGGGGAAACAGACGCCCTTAGGTCTCGGTTGCTGAGGGACGGCGAGTAACGGATAACGGAGACTATGCACACTCCGGAGACTGGGTCGGGTTCCCAGTCTGAGTTTATTAGGCAGGTTTCGGTATTTATGCTAAGCGGGGGTGGGGGAATGGGGAAGTGAGACTGGGCAGTTTTTAATTGGTAGGGACAGGCTTTATGCCTATAAAAGGTCAGGAAGGTGAGGGAGGGATGGAGCTGTGCTGCGGTGGAAAAGGAAGGGGTGGAGCTGCGCCGCGGCGGGAACGGGAGGGTGGAGCTGCGCCGTGGCGGGAAAGGGAGGGGTGGAGCGCGAGAGGCCACAACAGGTGTTAGCAGCTTAGCTGCGGTGGTTAAGAGAGCGTCCGTCTCTGGTTGGTTGTGGTATTTGGCATTAAGACAGCGTTTACGCTCTGGTTTTCTCGGGCAGTGCGCTTGGAGTTCCCGTACTGCCCTCGCCCCCCCCCCCACATCTCCTCCAACACATCTCTATTTCAGACAGCCACTGTCTCCTGGGGAACTCATCAAGGACCTTCACAGAGCTCATAGCTTGCAGCCTGCCCTATGGAATTTGGACTTATGCATCCCCACGGTCACATGAGACAATTTTATAAAATCTCATACTATTTATAGATATCTCCTGTCAGTTGTTTCCCTAGAGAACCCTGACTAATACAGCTTGGTATCAGAGTGATTCTTGAGAAACAGAATCTTAAAAATGGGATTTTTGAATTGGTTCTGGTGTTTTTTGCAACTGGCTTTCTACTCTGATTAGATTCAGAGGCACTAATGGCTCTATTTCCAATAATCATAAGGTCCCTGGCAGTCCGTGGTATGAATCAACAATAAAGATAAGCAAAATATCACCACTGGATACAACTACTTCCATGTTTATAAGAGGCAAGGCTATGGAGCATTTTTGACACCTTAACAGTTTTGTGGAATTAAAAGTTACAATGATGTTGGCTGGTTGTTCCTAAATCCACTAGATAAAGTTATAAAAGAAAGGGATGAGCTGAAGTCTTCAAATTTGCATGAATGATATGAGAGTTTCTATGTGTGCCCTGAAAAAAGATTTGTTTCTTGTAGCAGCAGAATTGATATCTCTGAAAACCAGACCCAGAGTCTAATTGTGTGAATAGCAGCACTACAATGGAAACTAAAATCTCAACCTTGCAGGGTCCCTGCTGTTAAAAGTGAGGGCATTGATTGGAAAGGGGTGGAAGCCTGAGGATTGGGATGGAGACATATAGGTTGATGGTGATGGCAGTGGGGACATTGAAACCCTAAATTTTGCTGAGACTTTTCCAGATAAACCTGTGATGGTTGCCTGGAGGAGACAGCCACATGACTTCCTGTCCACCCTGATGAAATAGCCACCTGACCTCTAGCCTGCCCTGAGGAAATGGCCAAGTGACCTCCAGCCTGCCCCAAGGAGTCAGCCATACAACCCCCAAGAAGAAATTAATCCTGTCTCACCAGATGAAACTGCAACTGAATGCCCTGGGGTAATTGGCTTGCAAGACACGTTTAATGCATCTCAAACCACCCTCACCACCCCTATTTTCTTCTAGACCTATAACTAGACTAAAGTCACAACAAGTCCCCAAAGGTGAGGAACAAAGTGTGACCTATGAGGAAGTATGCTATACTCCAAAATAACTGCATGAGTTTTCCAATTATAGAGACAGAAATTAGGAGAATATGTGTGGGAATGGATATTAAGGGTGAGGGAAAGTGGTGAAAGGACTATAAAGTTGGATGAGGATGAATTTATTGATATGGGCCCACTAAGCAGAGATTCTGGATCCAATATTGTAGCTCAATGGGTTAGAAAGGATGCTAACAGTTTGTCAGGGTGGCTGAATGAAACATGGACCAAAAGATGGGTGACATTGCCTGAGGTTGAGATGCCAGAACTGCCCTGGTATACTGTAGATGAGGGGAGCTAAAGGCTTAGAGAGATTGGAATGCTTGAATGGATTCACCATTTAAGATCTTCCCACTCACCATAGGAATGTCCAGAGGACACACCTTTCACCAGGACTGTGAGGAATAAATTTATGAGACTAACTCCATCTTCCCTGAAGAGCTCTATGATTGCTCTTCTCTGTAGGTCAAGCATTACCTTGGGAATTGCTGTCATGGAACTAGGATCCTTAAATACTGTGGGGATGATTGAACCCTAGGCAGGCAGAATCCAAGTGGCAGTACTTAATCATTAAAGACAAGGTGGGCATAACGACCACAATGAAAGCAGACTCAAAGCAGCAATCAAAATAGTCTCAGTCGCAGAGACCTGTGATGTTGGCTAATAGATCACTGGGTACCTAGAAGTAAAATAGATGGGCAGTCTACTAAATTCCTACTTGATATGTATAATCAGAAGGGTTCTAGGTCATATGAACAAAAGTTTAAATTGAATTACAGACCACAGAGTCACCTCAGAAATTTCTAGGTATTCAGTGGTGTGGGGCATGTCAAGATATTCCTTCTAAAGTGAAGGATAAGCTGTTGCATCTGGCACCTCCTATGACCAAAAAAAAAAAAAAAAAAAAAAAAAGGCACAATACTTGGATGACCTCTTTGAATTTATGGAGATAACATTGGGTGTGCTACTCTAGCCCTTTTACTGAGTGACCAGAAAAGCTACTAGTTGGGGACTGGAAAAAGAGGAGGAGCTGTGACAGCTCCATGCTGTCGTACAAGCTGCACTGCCACTTGGGCCATAGATCTAGCAGAGCCAATGGTGCTGGAAATGTCAGTGGCAAATAGAGTTGTCACCTGGAGCCTTTGGGAGGCTCCTATAGGAGAATCACTAGGCGGACCCTCAGGATTTTGGAGCAAAGTACTGCCATCCTCTGCAGATAACTACTCTCCTTTTGAGAAACAGCTTTTGGCTTGTTACTGGGCCTTAGTAGACACTGGACATTTAACTATAGGCCACCAAGTTACCATGAGACCTGAGTTGCCTATCATGAGCTGGGTGTTGTCTGACCCAGCAAACCATAAAATTGGTATGCACACAGTACTCCATCATAAAATGGAAGTGAGATATATGAGATAGGGCTTAAGTGGGTCCTGAAGGCACAAGTAATTTACATGAGGAAGTGGCCCAAATGCCCATGACCACAACTCCTACCACATTACCTTCTCCTTCCCAGCCCACAGCTATGGCCTCTTGGGGAGTTCCTTCAAACAGTTAACTGAGGAAGAGAAAACCCAGGCTTGGTTTATAGATGGTTCTGCATGATATGTGGGTACTACCCAAACATGGACAGCTGCGGAACTGCAGGCCCTTTCTGGGACATCCATGAAAGACAGTGGTGAGAAAAAGTCCTCCCAGTAGGTGGAACTTTTAGCAGTGCACTGGGTTATTCATTTTGCTTGGAAGGAGAAATGGCCGAGGTATGTTTGTACACTGACTCATGGGCTGTTGCCAATGGTTTGGCTGCATGGTCAGGGAATTGGAAGGAATATGATTGGAAAATTGGTGACAAAGAGGTCTGGGGAAGAGGTATGTGGATAGACCTTCTCAGTTGGCAAAAAACATGAATATATTTGTGTCCTAAGTGAATGATCACCAGAGGGTGACTTCAGCAGAGGAAGATTTTAATAATCAAGGGGATAAGGTGACCCAATCTGTGGATAGCAGTCAGCCTCTTTCCCCAGCCACTCCTGCCATTGCCTGATGAGCTTATGAACAAAGTGGCTATGTTGGTAAGGATGGTGGTTATGCATGGGCTCAGCAACATGGACTTCCCCTACCAAGGCCAACCTGGCTACAGATACTGCAAGTGCCCAGTCTGCCAACAGCAGAGACCAACACACAGGTGCCCGATGTGGCACCATTCCCCAAGGTGATCAGCCTGCTACCTGGTGGCAGGTTAATTACATTGGATCACTTCCATCATGGAAGGAGCAGCAATTTGTTCTAACTGCAATAGACACATACTCTGGATATGAGTGTCTTCCCTGCACTCAATGCTTCTGCCAAAACTACTATCCAGGGACTTACTGATTGTCTTATCTACTGCCATGGTATTCCATATAGCATTGCGTTTGATGAAGGAACCCACTTCACAGCAAATGATATGTGGAATGGCTACATGCTCATAGAATTCACTGGTCTTACCATGTTCCTCATCATCCTAAAGCAGCCGAATTAATAGAATGGTGGAGTGGCCTTTTGAATACAAAATTACAGTGCCAAAGAGGTGGAAATATCTTGCAGGGTTGGGATAGTGTACTCCAGGAGGCTATGTATGCTCTAAATCAGTGTCCACTCTATGGTGCTGTTTCTCCCATAGCCAATATTCCCAGGTCCATGTATCAAGGGGTAGAAATGGGAGTAGCACCACTCACTATTACCCCCTAGTGACCAACTAGGAAAAATTTTGCTTCCTTTAGCTCTGCTGGTCTACAGCTCTTAGTTCCAAAAGGAGGAGTGCTTCCACCAGGAAACACAACAATGATTCCATTGAACTGCAAGTTAAAATTGCCACTGGGCCACTTTGGGCTCCTCATGACTCTGAATCAACAGGCAAAAAAGGGAATTACTTTAATGGCTGATGTGATTGATCCTGACTAACAAAGGGAGATAGACTGCAACTAAACAATTGAGGAGATCACACAGGGCGTCTCTTAGTACTATCATGTGGTGGCAGTTTGATATTATTTATGAATTTCAAAAAGAGATATTGATTATGTTTGTAAACTGGTCTGTTCCTCTGGGCATGATACCCTTTGATTGTATTAAATTCAAAGGTTTTATGTTTACTTGATTATTTAAGATTAGGGCTTTGATTTGACCACTTCATTAGGGCATGCAGGGTTGAGTCCCTGCCCCCTTGGTAGGTTATATAAATGGACACTCACAGAAGTAGATACATGGAGGAAGAGAGACAGCTCTATAGATGTGACAGAGGCCCCAGGAAGAAAGATGAGCCATTCGCCTGATAGTTTACATCTAGCCTTGTGAAGAGAACAGAGCA
>JAQZBX010100183.1:0-11392 GCA_029593785.1 Cabassous unicinctus
AGATCTGGAAAAGACAGGAGAACCAAAAGAGAAGAAAATGGAAAAAATGGAACAGGGTCCAGGGAATTGAATGACAATTGAAATGCAAAAATATATGCATTATTGGTGTCCCAGAAGGAAAAAAAAAGGAAAAGAGGCAGAAAGAATATTTGAGGAAATAATGACTGAAAACTTCCTTACCCTTATGAAAGACTTATATACCTACATCTAAGAAGGACAACACGCCACAAACAGCATAAATCTGAATAGACCTACCTGGGGACACCTACTATTCAAAATGATAAATATCAGAGATAAAGAGAAGATTCTGAAAGCAGCAAGAGAAAGTCAGGGCATCACATACAAGGGAAACACGGTAAGATCTTAAATGCTGACCTCTCATCAGAAACCATGGAGGAGAGAAAAAAGATATATGATGTATTTAGGATATTGAAAGAGAAAAATATATCAGCCAAGAATTCTGTATCTGGCAAAGCTGACCTTTAAAAATAAAGGGAACCTCAAAGTCTTCATGGGAAAAGAAAAACTGAAACAATATGTTACCAAAAGACCAGAATTACAAGAGATACTAAAGAGGATGCTGTAGCCTGAAAGGAATGAAAAAAGGGCAAGAAATTTGGAGAAGAATGTAGGAATGAAGATTATTTGAGGGTAACTTAAATGGTAATGATAGACAATGGTATGATATCATAAGAGAAACCCAAAGGTGAAAATGGATGACGTATGTAACACCTTTACAGTAATAACATTGTATGTTAATGGATTGACCTCCTCAATCAAAAGACAAAGATGGAAAAATGGAAAAAAATATATGAGCTATCTTTCTGTTGTTTACAAGAGACTCACTTCAGATGTAAGGACACAGCCAGGTTAAAAGTCAAAGGTTGGAAAAAGATATTTCAAGCAAATAGTAACCAAAAAAGAGCTGGAGCGGTGAAACCAATATTGAACAAAATAGATTTTTTTAAATATATATTATTTATTTTTAAAAAGATACTTAGATAACACAAATGTTATACAAAAAATATAGGGAAAGGGTCAGGGGCAAGATGGCATCAGTTCAAGTGGGCACTCACCATCTCTCTTGCAAAAGATGGCTGATTGGGGTCAGAATCCAGCCCAAGTGAGCTGTTCTGGGAACCCACAGAGTAGGAGCCTTTGGGCCATCGATCTGGAGGGATCTGGACAGTGAGATAGATTGCTCAAGATAAAACCATGAGTTTTAGCCCTGTGGAAATCACGGACAGCTAAGCCCCTCCCTCATTAGAAAGAGTTAGGGTGAGCCCTGACTCCCACAAGCCATCCAATGAGAGGAGCATTCTCCAAGAGAGGGAGGGTTCTGGCAAGAGGTGGAGAGGGGTTTCCTTGCTTTGGGTTTGGTTGCCTGAACCATCTTATTGCTTTGGGGAGCACACCAGCTGGCTTAAAGTGGCAACAGGCTGAGGCGAGAGGTGAATCTGCTGAGGCAGCCTTATTTAACTAACCACCCTGGGATACAGAGGCATGGCCTGAGAGGGAGGAGTCAGCCTTTTAATACTTCAGCCCTGAGGACTATCAGAATTTCAACTCCCCTAAGGGAGTCAGGCAGTGGGAATGGCTTAGTAAGTTTTCACAAGCCTATTTAGGGTCCCCTGGGAGGAAGGGGTGGTATAGAATAGGCTTGAGAAATCACTTTGTTGCTGAGTACTCAGTCATCAGGGTCCCATTCGAATTTCAAAAGGGAACTCAATCTGACCAGGTGAGGGGAGGGGGATCTGCTCATACAGCCTGTTGAATCCTGCTGTGCTAGGAGAGTAAAACATGCTTGGGGCAAAGTGACTTAATAACTTTTTGAAGAACTGGTTAACCCAGTTGTAGAGATAGCTCAGTGGAGGAATCTCTTCCTTGAATGTATGAGGTCCCTTGTTTGATTCTTGACTTCTCTAAGAGTGGCGATCCACAAGCATATCTAACATCCAGCTGACACCGTAGGACAAGGAAAACATAGACATTATTTTTGCACTAGCTTCTTTTTGGGCACATATTTTTCCAAAAAAAAAAACCAACAACAACAAGAAAAAGTTTACTTTTAAAAAAATTAACTTACTTTACTCGCTAAAACCCACCTCAAAACCTGCATAGAAAAGCCTGCAGGGTAATTGATTGATGAACACAGGCAGCCTGAGAGGATCCACAAGGGCCCAAGAAGGAACACTCTTCTTGCTTAGCTTTGTTTGACTGCTTGCTTGTGTGTTTGTTTGGGGTTTTTTTTGTTTGTTTGTTTCTTCTTTTTCTTTCCTCTTTCCTTCCCCCTGCTTTTTTGAAAAATTAGGTGCTGCTAGCTTGATTCTTCTTTCCTGTGCTTCTCCTGCTTTGATTTCCCATTTTCTTTGTATACTGATTTTGTTTACCAATGCTATCTCTTTTCCTTCCATCATCTTTCTATCTTCTGCTTTCTGTTGTGGTTCTTACATTCCACCTTATTTTATTAGTCCACAAATTTACTGATTTTGATTTCTATCTTGTCTATTCTATTTTCTGTTTATTTTATTATTAACTTTATTCTTTCTGTATTTCTTTTCTGTATCTCTCTCTTCTCATCATTATGGCCTTTTAAATTATTCCATATATTTTTCTCTATTCGGTTTCCCATTTCATTTGAGGTATTCCACTTTTCTGTTTCTATTACTCTATACTGCTTACATGAGTTAAATATTCATTTTATTAAGTCTTCTATGGCCCCTCTTTTAACTCTTATTAGCATTACTATTATCCTTTTTATTTTCTTACCTCTTTTAATTTCTCTGGCCCTAATATTTTTCCTCCAAGGGAACATAGAAAACAGCAAGGAAATAGAACAAAAGAACAATGTGTCGAAGAGAAAACTTAACACACACAAAACCAGGAGATAAACAAAACTCTAGAGCAGAAAGAGAAGCTAATCAACTGAATAAACCCATCAAGGTAAATGATATCCAGAGGGAGAAAAAAAATTTACCAATCATACTAAGAAACAGGAAGACATGGACCAATCCATGGAACAAACTAGGAACCAGGAAGAGATGCAGAACATTGAACAACTAATCAAAGTTGTCCAAACAAATATCATGGACCAACTTAATGAAGTGAAGGAAGAGATTAAGGATATTAAGAAGACACTGGGAGAACATACTGAAGAAATTGTAAACATACATAAAAAGAAAAAGGATATGATGGTGATGAATAGCACAATCCAAGAAATCAAATGACACTGGAACAACAACATATCAGATCTGAACAGGCAGAAGAAAGAATTAGTGATGTGGAAGACTGTATATCTGAAATCAAACATATAGTAGAAGAGATAGATAAAAAAGATAGAAAAAATCCAGCAGGGACTTAGGGGTTTAAATGACAACACAAAATGCACAAACATACACATTATAGGCATCCAAGTGGGAGAAGAGAAGGGAAAAGGAACAGAAGGAGTGTTGAATGAAATAATTCCTGAAAACTTCCCAACCCTATTGAGGGAGATGGGCGCACATGTCCAGAAAGCACAGTACACCCCTAACAATATAAATCCTAACAGGCTTACTCTAAGACATATATTTGTCAAAATGTCCAATGTACAAGAGAAAGAAAAAATATGCAAGGCAGCAAGAGAAAAGAGAACCATCACATACAAGGGAAGCTCAATAAGATTAAGTGTTGATTTCTCATATGGAACCATGGAGGCAAGAAAATAGTGGTATGACACAGTCAAGGTAATCAAAGAAAAAACCTTCCAACAATGAGTTCTCTATCCAGCAAAACTGGCATTCAAAAATGATGGAGAGTTCAAAATATTCACAGATAAACAGAAATAAATAAAGTATGCCAATAAGAAACCTGCACTTCAAGAAATACTAAAGGAAGTTCTACAGGTTGAAAGGAAAAAGCAGGAAAGAACGATTTGGAAGAGAGTGTAAGAACAACTAAAAAGACAAAAAGAGAAAGAAAAACAACATATGACATACATAAACCCAATGAAAATATGGCTGATTTAAGAAATTCACTGAGAGTAATGACACTGAATGTTAATGGAATAAACTCACCAGTCAAGAGTAACAGATTTGCAGAATGGATAAGGAAATATGATGCATCTATATGTTGTGTACAAAAAAACCACCTTAGACCCAGGGATTCAAGGAGGCTAAAAGTGAATGGATGGAAAACAATTTTACAAGAAGCAATAACCAAAAAAGGGCAGAAGCAGCTGTCCTAATATTTTAGAAAATAGACTTTAAAGGCAAAACTATTGTAAGAGACAAAGATGGACACTATGTATTAGTAAAAGGGGCAATTTTCAAAGAAGAGAACAATCATAAATATTTATGCAACTAATCATGGTTCCTCAAAATACATGAGGCAAACACTGGAAAAACTAAGTGGAGAAATAAATGTCTCTACACTTGTAGTGGGGGATGTAATTACAACATTAACACCATTAGACAGAACATTTAGACAGAGAATGAATAAAGAAACAAAAACTATGAATAATACATTAGAGGACCTGGACCTAATAGACAAATACAGAACGCTATACCAAATACAGTGGGATATACCATTTTCTCAAGTGCACATGGATCATATTACAAGATAGACCACATGCTAGGCCACAGAACAACTCTCAATGAATTCAGAAAGATTGAGATTATACAAAGGAATTTCGCTTACCACAAAGGAATGAAATTGGAATTCACTAAGAGCCAGAGAGCCAGATTAGGCAAAAAGATATGGAAGTTAAACAACACATTCTTAGAAAATCAGTGGGTCAAGGAGGAAATCTCAAAAGAAATCAGTAACTACCTTGAAATGAATGAAAATGTCAACACAACATGTCAAAATCTTTGGGATGCAGCCAACGCTCTACTGAGAGGGAAATTCATAGCCCTAAATGCATATATTAAAAAAGAAGAAGAACTGAAAGTGAAGACCTAACTGCACACATGGAAGAATTGGAAAAACACAAGAAACAGACACCAAAGGAAGTAGAAAGAATTAAATGGCAAAGATTAGGGCAGAACTAAATGAAATAGAAAACAAGAAAGCACTAGCAAAAATAAACAAAACCAAAAGCTGGTTCTTGGGGAAGATCAATAAAATTGACAAAGCCTTAGCCAGACTAACAAAGGAAAAGTGATAGCATATGGAAATACACAAAATAAGAAATTAGGAGGGGATATAACCACTGACCCCACAGCAATAAAGAGTATCATAAAAGGACACTTTGAAAAATTATATGCCAACAAGAATGATAAGCTAGAGGAAATGGACAAACTCCTAGAAACTCACAAGTAGCCTACATTGATGAAAGAAGAAACTAATGAACACAACTGTCCAATTACAAGTAAAGAGGATAAACTCAGTCATCAAAAACCTTCCAACTAAGAAGCGCCCAGGGCCAGACATCTTCAGAGGTGGATTCTACCA
The DNA here is from genome assembly GCA_029593785.1 of Cabassous unicinctus. Classification (NCBI taxonomy): domain Eukaryota; kingdom Metazoa; phylum Chordata; class Mammalia; order Cingulata; family Chlamyphoridae; genus Cabassous; species Cabassous unicinctus. The sequence continues at coordinate 5,434 of JAQZBX010100183.1, forward strand.
AACATTCCAGAAAGAGCTAACACCAATCCTGCTTAAGCTCTTCCAAAAAATAGAACTAGAAGGAACATTGCTTAACTCTTTCTATGATGCTAACTTTAGGCTGTTACCAAAGCCAAACAAGGTGCCACAAGAATGGAAAATTACAGACCAATCCTCTAATGAACCTAGATGCTAAAATCCTCAACAAAATACTTGCTATTGCATTCAACAACATATCAAATGAATTATACAGCATGACCAAGTGGGTTTCATCCCAGGTATGCAAGAATGGTCCAACATAAGAAAATCAACCACTGTAATACACCACATAAACAGAAAAAAAATCACATGATCATCTCTATAGATGCAGAGAAAGCATTTGACAAAATAAAGCACTCTTTCCTGATAAAAACACCACAAAAGATAGGAATAGAAAGAAACTTTCTGTACATGATAAAGGGTATATATGAAAAACCGCAAGCCAACATCATCTTCATTTGTGAAATCCCAAAAGCTTTCCCTCTAAGATTGGAAACAAGACCAAGATGCCCACTATCACTACTCCTATTTAACATTGTTTTAGAAATACTTCCTTGAGCACTGAGGCAAGAAAAAGATATATAATGCATCCAAATTGGAAAGGAAGATGTCAAAATTTCACACTTTGCAGATGACATGATCTTATGCATAGAAAGCCTTGAGAAATCTACAACAAAGCTTTTAAAATATATAAATGAGTTCAGTAAAGTAACAGGCTATAAGATGAATGCTCAAAAATCAGTAGCATTGCTATACACCAAAAACGAACAATCTGACGAGGAAATCAAGAAATAATACCATTTACAAGGGTAACTAAGAGAATCAAATACCCAGGAATAAATTTAACTAAAGATGTAATGGACTCATATACAGAAAGCTACACAACACTGTTAAAGGAAATAAAAGGAGACTTAAATAAATGGAAGAATATTCTCTGTTCACGGATAGGAAGACTAAACACCATCAAGATGTCTATCCTACCCAAACTAATCTACAGATTCAATGCAATCCCAATAAAAATCAACACTGCATTTTTTTAATGATTTGGAAAAACAAACTATAAAATTTATTTGGAAAGATCAGAGGCCCCAAATCACCAAAAACATATTCAAAAAGAAAAATGAAATTGCAGGTATCACACTACCTGACTTTAAAACATATTACAAAGCTACAGTTATCAAAACTGCATGGTCTTGGCACAAAGATAGACATACTGACCAATGGAACTGAAATAGAGGTCCAATATACATCCTCGCATATACAGTCATCTGATATTTGACAAGGCCACCAAGCCCACTCTGTTGGGAGAGAAAGGTCTCTTAAAAAAATGGTGCTTGGAGAACTGGATATCCATGTCAAGAACATGAGAGAGGAACACTATCTCACTTCTTACACAAAAATCAACACAAGTTGGTTCAATGATCTAAATATAAGAGCCAAGACCCTAAAGACCTTGGAAGGTAATGTAGGGAAGCATCCACAGGACAATGTAATAGGAAATGGTTTCATGAAATTCACATCCAAAGCATGAACAGCAAACAAAAAAATAGATAAATGGTATCTCAAAATTAAAACCTTCTGCACCTCAAAGGACATTATTAAGAAAGTAAAAAGGCATCCTACCCAATGGGAGAAAATATTTGGCAATCACATATCCGATAAGAGCCTAATATCCTGAATATATAAAGAAATCTTACCACCTCAAATATAAAAAGACAAACAGCCCATTTAAAAAATAGGCAAATGACCTAAAACAACACTTCTCCAAGGAAGAAACACAAATGGCTAAAAATCACATGAAAATATGCTCGACATCGCTAGCTATTATGGAAATGCAAATCAAAACTACAATGAGATACCATCGTACACCCATCAGAATGGTGGCTGTTAAAAAGCAGCAGACTATAAGGGTTAGAGAAGATGTGGAGGAATAGGAACCCTCATCCACTGCTGGTGGGATTGTGGAATGGTCCAGCCACTGTGGAGGAGAGTATGGCAGTTCCTCAAAAAACTAACTATACATCTTCCGTATGATCCAGTGAATCCACAGGTGGGTATAAACCCTGAAGATTTGAAAGCAAAGACACGAACAGATAAATGAACCCTAATGTTCGGAGCTGCATTGTTCACTATTGCCAAAGTTGGACTCAATCCAGGTGCCCACCAACAGATGAATGGATAAACAAAATGTGGTACATATATACATGGAATATTACTCAGCTTTAAGAAGGAATAGATTGCTAACACATGGGATAACATGGATGAATCTTGTAGACCTTATGTTGAGTGAAGGAAGCCAGGCATTGAAGGGTGAACAGTACATGACTTCACTGATATGAATTAAGGAAATTGAGCAGTCTCAGTGAGCTATTTTCTGTAAGATAGGTTTACAAGAAATAGAAACAGAAGAGAAGGTTGTGAGCCATCACCCGTAAGGATGTAATCTATGGTAAATTGTTAGAGTGTAGTTTTGTATTGAAAGTATAGGACAGGAGGGTATTGATATTATTGGTTTGGGTGGTGCAGGGTTGACAGGTGGGTAGATTGGGAAGTGTGGGTTAGAAGGTCCAGGATACTGGGGGGAGGGTTGGGAGAGGGACCAAGTGAACACTGGGGATTTGTAGGTATGAGTTTGAAAGTACAGAGGAGGAAATGCTCTGATGGCAATATGACAAGGAAGGGTCACTGGTGTTTGGAGTTGGTTTGGGGGGGCATTCAGGACAGGGCACACCTGGAGTAGGCTTCTAGGGAGTGTGTGAGTGTTCAGTCTGTCATAATGTGTTGTATCAGTGCATGGAGACCCATATAATGGAAGGGAAGGAGTTGGACTTCCAACTTTGGGAGGACAAATTTGTTCAGAAATAGACAGGTGGGAGTCTCTCAAGGGCAAGGGCAGTTCCTAATAGGGGAGGACAAACCAGTATGTCAATACCTCTTGTTGCATGTAACTATGAATCTTGTCATCCAATGAGTAAGCCAGGGCATCCACGTGGGCCCCGGGTGGATGGGGTGGGAGGAATAAGATAGATCAAAAAGGGGGTATTTACTTTTCATTGGAAATGTTCTTCATTACCATACAGTGATGGACACAGGACACGGTAAATATCATCAAAATTTATAAAAGTGTAAGGTCTAAAATGTAAACTGTAGTGTAAACCATGGACAATGTTTAGTAGCTATGTTTCACTATTTGTATATCAGTTATAACAATGCTACCATCCACATACAAAAAGGTATTAATATGGGGGGCAGGAAAGGAGGAGGATGTTGGGTATATGAGTGTTTCTTGTATTTTGTGTGTGACTTTGTTGTGACCTAAAACTTCTTTGAAAACAAAATGAAAAATAGTGAGACACTGGGTAGTGTGAGGGTGAAGGTGCCACAGTACAGACTGTATGCCAGATATTGCAGTGATGAAAGGCAAAAGGTCAAAAAATTTTATCATATATTTTTCATTTTTTTAATATCTCTATCTTTCAATTTTATGTTACTTTTAAATTTAAATTTTTATGTATTTTATCTCATACATTTAAACTTATCATTATTATTTTATTTTCCTATTAATTGTATTCAGCTATTGCAATGGCTTCGTGTTTGGAGAAGCTTTGGATCACAGATGTATTACAACAGGGGCAGGGGAGGATCATTGGTGTGGGGTATCAGGGATGGGGGATGCATGGGAGGAAGTTCATATGAGCATAAATATAAGGTATAAAAATGTTCGAACATCCAAGGGGCATTGCCATAGTGGGTGGAGAATCACTCAATAAATGAGAGAATGCTGAATTACCATCCTGGATAGCTCTGCCACATTCTCTAAGGGAGCAGCAACAGTCCCCCAAGTGCAGGGGCAGTGACTGGTGAAGGAGGATGATCTACTGATGGGCACTTGATATTGATGACTGGCCTTATGAATCTTTGCTCTTGAAATTGAAACTTAGTCTATTGTTATGGGTGCCTCAAGGTTGCCTCCTGAAAGCCTCCTGGTTGCTCAAATGTGGCCTCTCTCTAAGTCAAACTCAGCATATGAATGAGCTACCTTCCTCCCAGCATGGGACATGTCTCCTGGGGATGAGACTGGAAAAAGACCTTGAATAAAATGGGGAAAATGTAAAGGCAAATGAGTTTTTATGGCTAAGAGACTACAAAATGAGTCAGGAGGTTATCCCAGATGTAATGCTTATGCACATCTCAGTAGGATCTCATAGAATTCCAAAGTGGATATCACCAAATAGTGGGGATACTGAGGGCTCTAGAGAAACCAGGTCCTATATCATGGTGGATAGCTCTGGAGTTTAGTGCCTTGCTAGTGGGCCCTACTTTGTAGTTTGTGCTCCTGAGAGTGACAGAGTTGGACTCAACTATGTCTTCCCAGCACATGGCTCATCTGTCCCTTCTATTCAAACCTATCCTTGGTGCTGGGCTGTGTAGGTGTACGTCCAGAGACTTGAGTCTTTGTGCTGTCCATGTGCCAGCTGGGCCCAGAACATCTCTGGAGCAGCAACTCCTCCTCTACAGCTCATTGGACTAACCCTGGTCAACTGGTGGGGAGATGATGATGAACAACGGCCATCCCAGGTAATGGAGAGGGCCTGCAGCTGCAGGCAGGTTAATCCCATCCATCTTCCCCATGGGATATAAGTCCCTTTCAATTGGAGGTGGAGTGGACTTCACCATCCCAGACTCCTCAGCATGGGGGAAAGACTGTGGACTAGAGTGGACTTACTGGTATTCTGCTATAGACATATTGTGATTCAAGCAATGGAAGAAATTACAACATTTATGTGGAGCCAGTGGCCATTGGAGGCTCTGGGAGCAGGGAGAGGGAAAAGCAGTTGTAATACAGGAGTTTTTCGGGACTTGGGAATTGTCCTGAGTAACACTGCGGTGACAGATATAGGTCATTTTATATCATCATATAACATGCAGAACTGTGTGGGAGAGAGTGTTGTCTACAATGTGAACTGTGGTCCATAGTTAATAGCAAAACCCCAGGATGTGTTTGTCAATTGCAATTAATGTGTCACACTAATTAAGGACGTTTATGTGGGACGTTGTGGCAGGCGTGGGAGGTTTGGTGTAAGGGAATCCCTATATTTTTTGTGTAACATTTATGTAATCTAAGTATGTTTAAAAAAATTATTTTTTTTTAATTAAAACAACTTTCTCACTGTATCTCTATTTACGTAAACATATATGGAGTCCTTCCTTTTTAGGTTGTTTTCTTCTCTAGAATGTCTAGGCATGCAGTTCTATTTTTTAACACAGCACTGAGTTATTTGAAATCAACTATATTAAATTGAAATATTAAGCATGTAATAATGTATTAAAAATTTAGTTTGAGATTCAAGATTATAGTTTCTAAAATATTTTAAGTGATAAATAAGCTGTCTTTCCTATGGAACAGAATGGTTATCTCAAAGTATGCTCTGAATAATATGCATTTGGATTCTTTTATTAGCTTCTTGAGTTATTGTTGAAGTCCACACGAGTTACCCCAGGGAGAAAACACACTAACTCTCTTCTGGGACATAAAAGCACAAGTTAGTTTATTAATTTATTTATTCATTCCTTTATTTATTTTTCTGTAGAAAATATGGGAATGGTTTGGGAATAATGGACTACACAGCAAAAAAAAGAAAGCATGAATGAACTTTGACCTCTTAAAGAAATGATCTCTCAGTTGAAAATATGTATGAGGTAGATTACGAAAAAGAATCCAATGTTGAAGGACATAATCCCAGTTCTGATAGCAATGAACTAAGTGACACAGGTTAATAACATAAATTACCTGAAATCAAGTTTCCTCTTCCTGAGAATTGAAACCATTTAATTTTCTCAAAATCCAGGTAATAGGTGTATAATAAAATAATATAAAAGCATTAAATGTGACAGAATTTATAACTGATTAATACAAATTAGTTATTTGACCTTTAATATT
>JAQZBX010100184.1:0-11390 GCA_029593785.1 Cabassous unicinctus
CCCTCTCCCATCTCTCCCTGCAGAATCCTGGGAATTCTAACCCGTCCTTCCTAATCTACAAACCTGTCAACACTGCACCACCAAACCCAGTAATATCACTACCCACCTGTCCTATCCTTCACTATGCCTGGAATCCCGGTGGAGCTGCAACTCCTACTCTACAGCTCAATGGACTCACCAAATACACCTGGCAAGGAGATGATGATGGACAATGGCTATCCCAGAGAATGGAGAGAGTCTGCAGCTGCAGGCAGGATAATCCCATCCACCGTATCCATGGGATATAAGCTCCCTCTCACTTGGAGGTGGAATGGTCATCACCATCCCAGACTCCTCAGGATTGGGGGAAGAGCTATGGACTAGAGTGGACTTACTGGTATTCTGTTGTAGACATATTGTGATTCAAGCAATGGAAGAAAATACAACATTGAGGTGGAGCCAGTGGCCACTGGATGCTTTCGGGGCAGGGAGAGGGAAAAGCAGTTGCAATACAGGGGCTTTTTCTGGACTAGGGAATTATCCTGAGTTGCATTACAACGACAGATATAGGCTATTTTACATCAGCATATAGCATGCAGAACTGTGTGGGAGAGAGTGTGGTCCACAACGTGAACTATGGTCCATGCTTAGTGGCAAAGCCCCAGGATGTGTGTAAACATTGCAGGTGATGTGCCACACTAATGAAGGATGTTTATGTGGGAGGTTGTGGGAGGTGTGGGAGGTGGGGAACATGGGAAATCCCTGTAATTTTTGTGTAACATTTATGTAATCTAAGCATCTTTTAAAATATAAAAAAAAAATAATGAAAAAAAAATCTACTTATTAGCTCACAGTGTCTATAGTTCAGAAGTGTGGGCACAGTGTAGAATGTCCTCTGTTCAGGATCTCACCAGGCTGAAATCAGATGTCGACAGGTGTTGTTATCTCATCTGGAGGCTCAACCAGGGAAGAATCTACTTCTCAGATCTTCTAGGTTGTTGGCAGAATTAAGTTCCTTATGTAAGACTGAAATCTGCACATTCTTGCTTGTCACCAAGGGTAACTCTCAGTTTGTAGATAGCATCCTAGCCATCCTTTCACAACATGGCAGCTTACTTATTCACAGCCAGCAGGGGACTCTCACTCCAGACAGCTATGACAGAGACTTACATAATGTAATGTATCCCACCGCCTTTGCCATATAATATAGTCACATCAAGAGAGTGACTATCCTATTCAAAGGCCTTGCCCACACTCAAGGGGCAGGGATTTTATAGGGTCTGTACACCATAGGGCAGGAATTTTGTGAACCATCATAGCATTCTGCCTACCATGCCATCCAAGCCTTGATTGGTCAATCCATGGTCAACTTACAAACCTGTGAGCATGAGAAGTAATGCGTATTGTTGTAAGCCACTGAGTTTTGAGGTGGTTTGTTATGCAGCATTATTATGGTAATAGCTGACTGATACACTTATTTTCAAGAAGTATTATCCATCTAGTTCACACAGCATTCTATCTCCACCTTTGGGGGGCAACCTGGTAAGATGGGCAAGGCATTGGAACCAGTCAGGTCTCAGTTTGGATCTCTATTCATCTGCTTACTAGTTGGGGAGCCTTGAGCCGGCTACTTCCCTTCTCTGGGTCTGTCTCCTTATTTGTATAATGGGACTCCCACAGTGCTTACCTCATCAGGATGTTGAGAAAATTAAATGAAACAATTGTCTATAGAGCACCTGGCATATAGTAGGCCCCACAATATTAGTGTCTTTTCTCTCTAAAGCTCGTATTTATAGCCAGCATGCCCATCTCTTCAGTCAATGAATGTGGCATGGATTCTGGGAGGGGACACTGTGTTGATGACACCTGTGGGTTGCCTGGCTGGTGTCTCTCAGGGCTCTCTGGTCCTGGATATAGCAACCCTGATGTGAGCCAGATTGTGGGAGGCAGCTCTTGGCTGGGTTTCATGGGGTAGAGATCATCCACCATTAGACAGGACCCCTGCTCTGTCTCTCCAACACCTTAATATTAAAGTGCTAAGTGGTTAGGGATGAAGATATCGTGTTGAGTGAAATAAGTCAGACACAAAGGGACAGCTATTGTATGAGTCCACCTGTATGAAATAGCTAGAATATGCAAATTCATAAAGACAGAGTAGAGTACAGGTTACCAGGGCACGGGGAAGTGGGGATAGAAAGCTAATGCGTAATGGGTGTAGGGCCTCTGTTTAGGGTAATGGCAAAGTTCTGGTGATGACTGGTGGTGAGTGAGGGTAGTCCCACTGAATGGTCTGCTTGGGAGTTGTTGAGATGGGAAAGTTTACGTCGTATACATGTTCCCCGAATTTTCAAAAAAGTCACTGAAGAGACAATGACAATTAAATTCAATACATGACCCTGTATGTCTACTTTCAAGTGTTTAGAAAGGGATATAGGTAGATAAATAGAGAGAGAGAGAGGGATGTGATAGATATGGATAGAATGATACGGCAGATGCGGCAAAATGCTGAAAGTTGGTGGATCTGGAGATCTGGGTAGGGGGTTTGTTGGAGTTCTCTGTATTATTTCTGCGACTGTCTTGTAAGTTTGAAATTATTTCAAAATAAGAAGTTTAAAAATGTTACATAGCTGCCTTCTTTTGGAGAGCTCAGTCCCTACCACTGACCAGCTGTGTGAACTTGGGCAAGGGGCTTCAACTTTCTGACACTGATTTCCATCTCTGTACATTAAGGGTTAAATAGCCACCTCATAAAGTTGTTATACTGCTATATGACAAAATGTGTATGCCCAGGCTCATCATAGGAGCTTAACAAACGGTGTTCCCTTCCCTCAGTGTGGACGTCGTCTATGCCTGATAGCTCTTTTTAATGCTTGACCATGATTAGTAGTCGTCAGGAGCATGCTTGAGAAATAAACCTCTGTTGTTTTAAGCCACTGAAGTGGGGGAGGGGAGGAGTGGAGTCCTGGGGGTCATACTCCTGGGAGGACCAGATATTTTAGACTCAACTGCACAACAGACAGGCTGAGCTCAGTAGCTTCAGTCTCTGTGCCCTGTGTGCCCCACCCACCTCAATAGTGCATCTATCCTCTGTGTCAAAAGGCTGTGAAACTAACTCATCCACCCTAAGGTGCACATGGCCAGTGAGACCAGGAACAGAGACTGCTATGTTATGCAGCACTATTGTGGTAACAGCTGACTGATGCATTTGTCTTTCTAATAAATATTCTCCCCTTTTCCTTTAGACACAGAACCCTGTTTTTATTCTGGGCAGGAAGGTGCCTGGGAAGAATACCACACCTCCCAGCTTCCTTTGAAGCTAGGGGTGGCTAATGAGATGTAAACAAAGGTTGTTGGGTGGACTTGCAGGAAAACCTCTTAAGAGTGGTCAGAGAGCGGTCTGGGAGCTCCTGGGTATCATGCACTCAGCACCTAACACTGTGCTGCTTTCCCAGCAGTCAGGGTGTCAGCCCCAAGCCATCCATTTGCTCTCTGGACTGCCTTCAAGACCAATCTTTGGCACCATTTATTGTCATAGTAACCTGAAAGATCCTTAGAGATCACCTAGCCCCCTTTTTAAAAATATGGAGATAGGGTCTGAGAGCAGGAGAAAATTGTCTCAGGACCCACAATGCGACAGATGCAGAGCTGAGGGTAGAATGTGGCTAGTCTCCCCTGTCTCTCCCCATCTCTTACCACCTTACTAGATAATAGATTTCCTGGCTGGAGTGGGACAAGGTGGGAGAGGCTGTGGGGAGACGGACATGGGGTGGACGATGGCTGGGAGCATTGGCTCTGACATCAAGCTGCCTGGATTCCATGGGGTGCTTTATGGGATTCACCACACTGCAGGGACTCTTTGGAGATGGATGTTGGGGGCAGGCTTCCACTTGGTCGTAGACCCTGAGAAGACCCAACCTCCCACTCAGGCCAGGTTGGATGGCTCAGCTCAACAGGAGCACCTTACAATTCCTTCATGCCCACGTTTCTCCCAGCAACTGCCCCATGACCCTCCTTTCTGTTCAGAAGCTCCTCCAAGGAAACCCGCACCCTGGAATGACATGGGCACCCCAGCTTAGAGCCAGGGGAAAAGATGTAGCAGGTGCTGCTGGTACTCTGCCTAGATCCTCTTTCTGGGGCCAGGGCACCCGCCCACTAATTGACGTGGACGTTGCTGGGTAGGGCTCCAGGCTGCATCCTTCTCTGGAGAACTGCCTTCAGCCCACATGGACCACTTTAACCAGAGATTCTTGGGCAGGTAAGTCCTCCACTCCCACCCAGACCCCCAGGGACAGCCGGCAAAAGGCCAACCGGTTGGCCTCAAGGCTGGACTTCTGCGCTACAAGTCATGCTCCAGAGGGCCACATGGGATTGGGTTGAAGTTAGACCCCAGTGGAAGCCGCCGCTTGGCTTAGCTTCTTTCCCTGCCTTATCTTGCTGCCTTCACTCCCTTCAGCTTTCTCTTGAGAGCGCTCCCTCAGTAATCCCCCTGCCCAAGCCTCCCCACATCAGGTTCTCCTTGTAAGGCAATATGTAGTCTTCTGTGTGCTCTCCCACCTCCCACCCCCGTGTACTGGACAAGGGCTCCAGAGGGCTCTAAACCCAGCAGCAGGAAAAGTTTGTTCTGGTGAGAGAGAACTGGGATGCCAGCTCATTCTCTGACACTGTGCTGTTCTCATGAGCTCAGAGAGGTGCTTAAGCCACAGCACTCAATTATCAAAAATTAATTAGGTCTCTGCCAGTGGCTGCTGGGCACTGACACATGCAGTTGAGGCAGTTCCTACCCTGACCCTTTCAGTGAGGTCAAAGGGCTTCTTGGCCACCCCTCAGTCCTTTTTTAGGGCAGCTGCATATTGGCGATCAACTGAGTACACTGAACCTTCAAAATGCTTTTAATTTCTTTTAATGTATAACAGTTACGCCTGAGTTACAGAGGAAGCGCTTACAAGCAGCAGGTAGTTAAAGCAAATACCAGTTTCTCTTTCTAGTCTACTACTCCATATAGCTGAATAAATTATGGTGCGATTATATTTAAACACACACCCTCACGCCCACACGCATGCCCCACTCACACACTCATGCACACACACACTCACTTCCACATGGAAGAAAATGCCTGTGAGTCAAACACGGAGGCAACAAAGTTGCAGTTACTAGGAAGAAGGAATGATCTAGAGTGCTATGTAGATATTTCGCAGGTAGGGGGTTGGCCATGTTAGAGTTGACAGAAGAAGCATTAAACACAGAGATGTCTCTGAGCATTTCAAGATGGCGGCTGGAGTGCTGCCATTTGGTCTTGGTTTGGTGCCTCAGCAGGAAGGCAGGAGAGAGCGATCTCAAAAAGCATCCAAGAGTGAAGGGTCCATCCAGGGGCTTGACGAGAACACAAACCTGAGAGAGGCCCAGGAGAATGAATGTCTTAGTTTGGCAATCATGAAGTTTCATCGAGTTCCGGGATCCAAATCTCAGAACGTTTCACCAGCTCCATCTAAAGCAACACTAGATTTCGGGGGAGTGGTGAAACCTGGGTCCTGTCCTGCTCACGGCCAGTTAGACTGGAAATCTGACGGCTCCACTTTTCTTCTGGGAAAACCTCTCTCTTCGTTCTTCTCTCCTTCTCTCTTCTTCCCCTATCTCTGTTCTTTCATGTTCCTCTGGCAAAGGAACAGCAAAGGGCAAATCAAGTATAAAACAAGAGTATAAAAGCATAGCTTGGTTCTTACACATTACTTCCTTTTTTCTTCATAGCAAGAGAGAAATACCAAATGAACAAAACAAAGCAACAAAAATTAAAGAACCCAATAGATTCTGGAATGTATAATTTGAAACACACGATATGCAGATATATCCCTACAGATGGTCCCTGGCACTAGCACGACACGCACTGTGGGGTTTTTCTTTCTTTTTTAGTATATATATAAAAAAGTCAACTTCCTATAAACGAACAGCACATCACCAAGTTTCCAACTAATGTACAATGAGCTCAGAAGAGGGGCCCTCCCATAGGTAGGACCAACAGCTACTCGTGATAAGTTGGAGGAAACATCTCTTATTTTGCTACGGACTCTATTTACAGGAATGGATGGGGGTTGTTCTGTGCCAGCCTGGCCAATGGGACTCAGGCCTTCTTCATCAAGCTCTGGTCAACCCCCAAGAGTTTGAGGCCTTGTGCCTCTTATCCAACATCATCTCTATAGTAAAGTTGCAAGCTGCCAACACAAGATTGAATTTTATAGAGCAAGTTGGCTAGACACATATATACAGGATTTTGGGGAAAACCTGTTGGGAGTCAAGGGTCTCTTTCTGAGGAGGGTAGGGCCTCTGGGGGGATAAGTCCCATTTTTCAACCAAGATGACGGCTTGGGAGAACTCCAGAGGTATTGGATGCAATGAGAAATCATTTCGTTTATTCCCGAGCAGGACTTGGGTCCATTTCATTATAGGAAGAAGATATTTGGGATTGGTCCTATTATTGGAATGCTACCTCCTGGAGGGTGGGGCTGGGTGGCTTTGATGTCACCTGCCTGAGATCCCTGCTCCTGAGTAACAAAGGGGGTAAGGAGACTCAGACATTTGCTAAGCCAAGCCTCCAGGGGGAAGGATTGATCATTCCTGCAATGTGGATGAAAACTGTGATTGATCTTAAGGAAGAGCTTCCTGGTTGTGACAGCTACAAAAGCATGGAATGGGTTACCAAGGAACAACTGTCTTCCTTTTTGTCCAGAGCTTGAAAAGCCAAAAGGCTTCTGCAGCAGATGGTCCAGATGAAAACCTTGGTTGAACTTGATGGGCCACACACATCTGCTACCACAGAGTCTATCTGTCCCCAATTATTAATAGGTTCCTCTAAACCAAAGATATGAGCCACCCTGGTCATGGACCAAGACAGGCTTGATATTATTGGACCTGGAGATGAAAAACAGGCAAGTATCTGTCACAGAGATGACATCGAGGCAGGGAAGTGTCCCAACATCTTGGTAACCCAGGTCCCCAGGCCCGTGGCCGCCTTTGTGTAGGGAGCCACAAACACAGGTTGACACCCGAAGCAGCAGCCCTTCCCTCCAGGAATGCCTTGTTGGCTGAGGGCTCTTGCATGGATTAAGCGAGAAGGTGTCTCCATGTGCCCAGGTGGGAACAAGCAACGCAGTCCGATCTTTGTGGATTCTGTGCTTGCGTGTTCCATCGCAATGCCTTTTACCCAGCAGCACTCGATAAAGGTGGTCCAAGTGTAGACTATAACGACCATGGTGAAAATGAATATAATTTTGATAAATAGGTGAAGAGGATGAAAAGTTCCAAGGGAGGAGTAACCAGGGTCTTGAACTGTCCCCCAAAGGTCCCAGTGGAGTTGAGGGAGTCTGAGGAAGCCACGGGAATGGTGGAGGAAGGTGCATTTCCCTCTTCTCTGGAACCTTTGCCCAGGGGTGGTTGCTTGAGAATTGGTCACATCTGCCCCCCGCCCCCAGCTCAGTCGTGGTGGATTAGCAGAGGCCTCTAGGTCAAGAGTGAGTTAACCTTGAAAGATGCCACTCTGGGTGGGGCAGGGATATGCCCCCACCAAAATGTCCAGGGGGATGGGGGGTCTAGTCTGTGGCACAAGAGTCCCTGCCTGGCTCAAGAACCCTCTCCAGAGCTCTGAGGGAAGCTGCTCTTGCCCCCCTCCCCCCAGGATCTCAAAGGGACTCACAGGAAGATGGAGGCCCTCTTCCTAGAAGATCCGGCATGCACAGGTGGGGGTCAGGTCGCCCCTGGAGGACTGGGGAGAAATCAAAACTCTGTGGAGGTGTGAATTTGAAGCAATCTTTGACAACAAAGGTTTGGCACCCACAAGCAAAGGGATCCTGGGTAGAACTCGCCCTTCCCAGTCTGCCTTAGGATTCTTCACTCATGTGTCCTCAAGAATTGATCCCCTCCCCATCCCATCCAATCCAGCAGAAACCGAAGGGTCCTGTAGGTTCCCCAGGCTTTACATGGGGTGGGTCAAGGGTGGAACTTGGCCTGGCTTGCCTCCTTTTGTACCTAGGGCCTGGGCAAGGGCTGACAAGTGCCCCCACCCCACACATGTTCCTTCCCCCTGGATAAGCCACCTCCTGGTCTTCCCAGTCTCCTTGCTTGGGCTAGATTTGCCCCCTACACCCTGCAGAGGTATGTGGGGTGGGTCCAGAGGCCCTCAGGATTCCTGGGTGGAGGTGAGACCATAGCCCTGCTATGTCCAGAGGGGAGGCTGTCATTCTGCCCCTGGGTCAGAGACCCAGCTCGGAGGGTTGGTCCCCAGCCCTTCCAGCTGAGAGAGGCCCTGTGAGCTGTGCACCTCTGGCCAGAGCACCCACGAGTCGAGTCTGAAGGGCTCCAGGGACCTCATCTCAGGTGCCACCCTCCTCTGGGTGCCCAGGTGCTCTATTCAAGGTAAGCTGCACTCTTTGTGCCCGAGGTGACACAGAGGCCACAACAGGGTTGGACCAGGGGAGGCCTGCAACTGACCAGAAACCCTCCTGGGGAGCAAGTGAGGGGGCAAAGACTCCTGTGGGGTCACTCTGGATCTCTAACCACAGGCAAATGGACAGACTGGCTGCACATCTCCATAGGGCTGGCTATGACAAGGGAATGGGACCCCAGGGGGATGAGGGGACTGAGGCTGGGAGGCTCAGGGGTCAGTAAGGGCTGGACTGGGACATGGGCTAGGGCAAGTCGCCCCAGGGTCCCTAGTAGGCCTGGCCAGTTTCCACGGGCAGGAGTCCCAGCACAGCGGAGTGTTCCCCAAGCTTCATGCGACGCTGTGTGGAGAGGCTCACGTTTTTCGCCAGGTAATCAACAGCAGCTGTAAAAAAAGAGAAGCTCCTAGAAATTGAGGTTCTTTTTGCATATTCTTCCATTTACCCCACACCCACCCATCCATCCATTCATCCTTCATCCATATGCTTATCTACTCATCCATCCATATATCCATCCATCCACCGACCTATCCACCCATCCATCCCTTCATCCTTCACCCATCTATCCATCCACTCATCTATACATCCATCCATATACCCATCCATCCATCCATCCATCTCTTCATGAAGCATTCTCTCACCTCCTGTCCAGTCATTCAGAAAATATTTACTAAACACTTACTAGTTTCCCAGGTTTCTGGTGGGTTGTGTAGGGAGCTACAGAAGGGTATCCACATTGTTGGGGGATGAATTGGTCCCCCCTTCCAGCAAGCCCTCTAATGTAGAGATCTGATAAGTCCAACTGAGCCCAGATAACAATGCAGTGAGTCCTACCGAGCCCTTCTGCTTTCTCTGGATGCTGAGCCCAGTCCACGGAAGAGGCAAAGCAAGATCCTTTGCTGAACACGTCAAAGCAGCTTTTGCAGGTAAGCTGAGGGGTGTAGCAAGGAGGAGGCACCAGGACCCTTGCAGGCAGGGAACGGAGCCCTATTGCTCTCATTAGTTCTGGTCACCCAGAGGAGAGGGCTGAGGTCCAAGGCTGTGAGTACACGTGATTGGTGTGTGCTTGTTTGTGTGCGAACAGCAGAAGCAAGAATGTCTGGGTGGTAGTGATGAGCAAACACATGGATGTGTGTGAGTAGTGTGCACCTGTGAATAGATGAGCAGCGGCAATGGCTGTGCATGTACAGGTACTGTGCACAGGAGCCTTCTTACCTGAGCAAGGTGGTGTAGGTGTGACCACTGGGCGTGTGGGTACGTGTGTTCTGTCCTGACTGTACATGCGGTGCCTGCCTGAGGCTACAGCAGAAATCAGTCCTGACCACATGATTTGATTGGCATATGACCAAGATCTCCTGAGGCTCAGAGATGCCACCTGCCAAGCTGAGATTCACCGCTGTGGCCAATCCAACCCCCTGGGACCCTGAGGATCCAGAGGCAAGAGAAAGACGGAAGGCGCACTGGACTGGGAATCACTAGGTCTGGCCCAGCACAGGCTCTGTCACCCACCCACCGAGGGGCCCTGGGACACTCTACATACTCCCCCAAGGTTGGAGGGTCCTGCCTATGGCAGGTGGGTGGTGCCAGGAGGTGAGGAGCATGGTCAGAGGGTGAATCCCGGGGAGGAGAGGTGGGCAGGACTCATAACTGAGCAGGGGAGGCGATACTGCCTAGTGGCTCAGTTGACCTGGCTTCAAACCCTGCCTCTGCCACTTATCAGCCGTGTGGTTTGGGGCACAGCACCTCCTCGCCTCTCCAAGCCTTAGTTGCCTTGTCTGTAAACTGGGGATGATAGCACCTAACTTGAAGAGTGGTTGTGAGGACATAACACATATCAAGTGGTTAATGCTGTGCTGGCACGTGATGAGCTCAGTAAACGTGGGCTCAAAAGCAGCAGGATCCTGGCATTAGATTCAGCAAGCAAACGTGAGTCTTGATGGGATGAGGAGGGAAAGAACAGTGAAAGAGGAGGCTTGGGAGTCCTAGCTCCCTTTTGTACGCCTGTTTCCTTGTCTGTAAAATGGGATGAACAAATTCCAGCTGCCTCCAAGTGTCATGAGGATCAAACGAGGCCACATACTTTCGGATGCTAGGGCACTGCCCCCTAGATTCCTAAAGACCCCTAAATGCTCTGAGGTCTCTTTGGGGTGTTTTAGTCTCTGTGACCCTCAGCTTGCCAGGCTCCAAGCTGGGTGATGAGAGCAAATTGATGCCTGCGTAGGGCCTGAGCTGACCCCCCGGGGTGCTGCCAGCCTTCCTCTGAGGTCACACTGCCGCCAGACTCCACCTGGTGGAGGGGGTATCACTGCGGCCAGGCCCCACCCTGCCCGGGACCTGCCCCCTATGCTGGAGGTGGGGTGGGCATCAGCCATCTCCAGTCTTGGGGGAAACCTGCAGCTCTGGCTGTACCATTCTCTGCAACTCGGAGCCAGTGTTCCCCAGGCCCACTTGAGGCTCACCTCCTCCAGGAAGCCACATTCTCAGAGTGACAACAGGAATAGCAGGAGGAGGAGCTCACATCGGCCGAGCTTGCTCTGTGCCCGGCCTGTTCTGAGCACTGTATGTCCATGATTTCCCTGGATGCTCACGATACTCCATGAGCCTGGCACTACTACTGCCCCCATTTTACAGATGAAGAAACTGAGCCCCGCGTGACTGTGTAACCTGAAAAGCCACATGGTTCACAAGCTGTGGCGCCAGGAGTCAAACCCCGGCAGTCAAACGCCAGATCCTCGCCACCCCTGAGGACCTTTGCCCTGCAGCTTCCTGGAGAAATGCGAGTGAATGAGGCATTCTACACCCCAAAGCCTGCCTTGGTCCCCTTCTTTACTCCGGGACATGTAAGCGACTCATCCAAGGGCACTCAGCCAGCATGTGGGAAAGCCCCCGGGTCAGGTCCGTCTCCCTCCTGATGCTCCCCACCTTGCCCAGCGAGCTCTGTAGCAGGGGGGAGAGGTCTGACTTGGAAGACAACGGTGAAAG
>JAQZBX010100185.1:0-11392 GCA_029593785.1 Cabassous unicinctus
TTCCAGCTTTGATGATAACCATTTGTTCAGACTTACTGATGGATATGTGGGGCCATCTCAAACCAGGGACCTGTCAGTCATCCTGAATTAATCTGAGGAGGTCTGGAAAGGAGGATCCTGGCTCTGGGTCTCTGGGGTGTGCTGAAGGAGCTTTTCTGGAAATGAGGTTTTCAGGACAGTTTGACTTCCAGTGACCCTTGCAATGATACACCAGGCAAGATACTGGTGGGGGACTGGGATCCTGGCAGGAATGTGAACAATGCCTACCACACTTAAAACAGGGTCCAGGAGGCAGCCACAAAGGAGAGAGATTAGGTTTTTGAGACTCAAACCTGAGAGCAGCAGCTAGAAAGGAGGCATTAGCCTGATCGCATTTATGTTTTTCTAATTTGGCTTCCTCTTTATTGTTAAAGAGCTTTAATGTTTCTATAATCAGGCCTTTCTGAAGGGTTTGATGGCCATCCTCTAACTTTTCTAACTTCTTTCTAATGTATGGTAAGATTGCATGATAAAGTGGGTGTGTAGGTACAATTGGCCAGTGTCTGACCAAGGATCTAAATTGGTGTATTTAAGGAGAGACTCAATCAATCTATTTATGAAGCAGCCAGGTTTTCATCAGGTTTCTGTGAAATTTTTAAATTTTATCATAATTAACTGCTTTGAGTTCGGCCTTTATCATGCCTTCTATTATGCAGGTTAAAAAGAGGGCCATGTGGTGAAGATAAGGGGAAACTGGCTGGTAATCCCAGGGAGGGTTAATGGTTGGAACTGCTGTGGGACTTGCTGGGTGTCTATTAAGAACTTAGGTATGCATGGAATATGCAAAAGTGGTAGCAGCAGCATAGATACAGATTTTTTTCCTCTGGGGGAGCTGAGGAAGTAATAATAACACATATATCCTGATAGGTGAGGTCATAGGAGTGGGAGAGGTGTTGGAATCCTTAATGTGTGTGGCAGGGCTTTCAGAGAATGACCCTAATTAGTTTTCTTTTCTTTTTTCTTAATTAATTAATTAATTAATTTTTAAAATATTTTAAAAGATGCTTAGATTACATAAATGGTACACAAAAATTACAAGGATTCACATATTCCCCACCTCCCACACCTCCCATAACATCCAACATACACATCTTTTATTAGTGTGGCACATCACCTGCAATGGATATACACATCCTGGGGCTTTCTCACTAAGCATGGACCATAGTTCACATTGTAGACCACACTCTCTCCCACACAGTTCTGCATGTTATATGCTGATGTAAAATGGCCTATATCTGTCATTGTAATGTCACTCAGGATAATTCCTAAGTCCTAAAAAAGCCCCTGTATTACAACTGCTTTTCCCTTCCCTGCCCCGAAAGTGTCCAGTGGCCATTGGCTCCACCTCATTGTTGTAATTTCTTCCATTGCTTGAATCACAATATGTCTACAACAGAATACTAGTGAGTCCACTCTAATCCATAGCTCTTCCCCCAGTCCTGAGGAGTTTGGGGTGGTGATGTCCACTTCACCTCCTAATGAGAGTGGGCTTATATCCCATGAATACGAAGGATGGGATTATCCTGCCTGCAGCTGCAAACACTCTCCATTCCCTGGGATGGCTGTTGTCCATCATCATCTCCTCACAAGTTGACTTGGGTGAGTCCATTGAGCTGTAGAGTAGGATTTGCAGCTCCACTGAGATTCCAGACACAGCTGGCACATGGGCAGGCCAAAGGATCCAGTCTCTGGAAGCACACCTACAAACTCCAGCATCATATATAGGTTTGAATAGAAGGGACTGATGCACCATGTGCAGGGAGGACTTATTTGAGTCCAACTCTGTCACTCTCAGGAGCACAGATTCCAAAGTAGAGCCCACTGATAAGGCATTAATCTCTGGAGCTATCCTCCCTTATATAGGAACTGGGTGTCTCCAGAGTGCTCAGGACCCCTCTGTGTGGGGTGATATCCACTTTGGTGTTCTATGAGATCCTACTGAGGTGTGCATAAGCGTTACCTCTAGGATGACCTCCTGACTCTCTTTGAAGTCTCTTAGCCACAAAAATTGATTTGTCTTTACCTTTTCCCCCTTTTATTCAAGTTCTTTTTCCAGTGGTATTGCCATTTGGCACTTAGTGTTAATCCCTCATTGCCAGGGAGGCTTATCCCTGAGAGTGGTGTCCCATGCTGGGGAGAAGGTAATGCATTCATATGCTGAGTTTGGCTTAGAGAGAGGCCACATTTGAGCAACAAGGAGGCTTTCAGGTGGTAATCCTTAGGGACCCCATAACAATACGCTAAATTTCAATTACAAGAGCAAAGACTTGTAAGGCTAGTCATCAATAACAAGATCCCATTAGTGGACCATCCTTCTTTGCCAGACACTGCCCCTGCACTCGGGGGACTGTTGCTGCTCCCTTGGAGAATGTGGCAGAGCTCTCCATGCTAGGAATTCAGTATTCCTTCATTTATTGAGTGACTGTCCACACACTGTGACCATGACCCAACCCTTGATCATTTGGACAATTTTACATATCTTTCATGTATATTCAGATGAACTTCCTCCCATGAATCCCCCATCCCAGACACCCCCCACCAATCATCCTCTGCAGCCCCCATTGTAACCCTTCTGTGAACTAAACCTTCCTTGAAGATGAAGCCCATATAATAACCAAATATAATTAAGAGGAAAATGAAATAATAATGATAAGCTTAAATGTAAGAGATAAAATACATGGAAACTCAGAAAAAACAACTAGAAATAAAATATAATTAAAGGATTGGGACATTCAAAAAATGGGAAAAAACAAAACAAATTTTTTAAATTATTATTATTATTTTTCCTTTTATCACTGCATTATTGGGTGTCCAGTCTGTACCATGGCACCTTCCCCCTCTCACTCCCCAGTGTCTCCCAAATTTTCATTTAATTTTCAAAGAAGTTTTAGGTCACAGCAAAGTCACACGCAGAATTCTAGAGACTCTCATATACCCAACCTCCTCATCCTTTCCTCACCCCATATTAAAACCTTTTTATGTGGATGGTGGCAGTGTTATAACTGTTATACAGATAGTGAAACATAGCTACTAAACATTGGTAATGATTTAGAGTATAGTTTATAATTTAGGCAGTACAATTTAATAATTCTTGATGATATTTACCATGTCCTGTGTCCATTACTGTAAGGTAATGAAAAACCTTTCTCCTGACCACTAAATACCTCATTTGATCTTTTCTGTTCCTTCCTCCCAATCCCCCTGGGTCACATGACATCCCCCTGTTTTGAATCATTGGATGACAAGATTCATAGTTACATGCAGCAAGAGGTCTTGACATGCTGATTATCCTCCCCTGTTAGGATCCACCGTTGCTCCAAAGAGACACCCACCTGTCTGTTTCAGGGCAAATCAGTTCTCCCAAAGATGGGGGTCCATCTCCTTCCCACTCACCATGTGGGTCTCCACTCCCTGACACAACACAATATGACAGGATGAACACTCACACACTCCCCAGAAGCCTACTCCAGATGTGCCCCATCTTGAATGCCGCCCCAACCTACACCCTAACCCAGTGACACTACCTTGTCATATTGTCATAAGAGCATTCCCTCTCCTGCACTTTCAACTTCATACCCACAAATCCGATGTTCACTTCGTCCCTCTCCCATCTCTCCCCCCAGTATCCTGGGTATTCTAACCCACCCTTCCTAATATACCCACCTGTCACCCCTGTACCACCAAACCCAGTAATATCACTCCCCACCTGTCCTACCGGTCAATATGCAACTATACTCTATCACTTTACCATAGATTATGTCTGTATGGGCGATGGCTCACAACCTTCCCTTCTCTTTCTCTCCCTTTTGAACCTGTCTTTCAGACAATGGTTCTCAGAGACTGCTCACTTTCCTCAATTCAAATCAATGAGGCCATATACTGTTCATCCTTCAATGCCTGGCTTGCTACACTCAACATAAAGTCATCAAGATTCATCCATGTTATCCTGTGGGTTAGCACTTTATTCCTTCTTACAGCTGAATAATATTCCTTTGTATGTATATACCACATTTTGTTTATCCATTCATCTGTTGATGGGCACCCCGGCTGATTCCAGCTTTTGGCAATTGTGAACAATGCTGCTATGAACATTGGTGTGCATATATCTGTTCATGTCTTTGCTTTCAATTCTTCTGGGTATATACCCAGCAGTGGAATCACTGGATCATACGGAAGATCTATTGTTAGATTTCTGAGGAACCACCAAACTGTCCTCCATAGTGGCTGGGTGTAAGATAGTATCTCATCGTAGTTTAGATTTGCATTTCCCTAATAGCTAGCCATGTTGAGCATTTTTTCATGTGCTTTTTAGCCATTTATATTTCTTCCTTGGAGAAGTGTCATTTCAGGTCAATTGCCCATTTTTTAAATGGGTTGTTTGTCTTTTTATTTTCGAGGTGTAGGTTTTCTTTATGTATGCAGGATATTAGGCTCCTATCAGATATATGGTTGCCAAATATTTTCTCCCATTGGATAGGCTGTCTTTTTATTATCTTAATAACATCCTTTAGGGTGCAGAAGTTTTTAATTTTGAGGAAATCCCCTTTATCTATTTTTCCTTTTGCTGCTCATGCTTTGGGTGTGAAGTTCAAGAAACCATTTCCTATTACAAGGTCCTGTAGATGCTTTCCTATATTATCTTCCAAGGTCTTTATGGTTTTGGCTCTTATATTTAGATCTTTGATCCATCTTGAGTTGATTTTTGTATAAGAGGTGAGATGGTATTCCTCTCTCATTCTTTTGGATATGGATATCCAGTTCTCTAAGCACCACTTGTTAAAGAGGCCATCTTTCCCAACTAAGTGGGCTTGGTGGCCTTTTCGAATATAAGATGACTGTATATGCGAGGATCTATATCAGAACTCTCAATTTGGTTCCATTGGTCAGTAAGTCTATCCTTGTGCCAATACTATGCAGTGTTCAGCACTGTAGCTCTGTGGTATGTGTTAAAGTCAGGTAATGTGATACCTCCAACTTCATTTTTCTTTTCCAATATTTCTTTGGCAATTCGGCGCCTCTTACCTTTCCAAATACATTTTGTAGTTAGTTTTTCAAATTCATTAAAAAATACAGTGTTGATTTTTATTGTGATTGCATTAAATCTGTAGATTAGTTTGGGTAGCATAGACATCTTAATGATGTTTAGTCTTCCTAACCATGAACAGGAAATATTCTTCCATTTATTTAAGTCTTCTTTGAATTCCTTTAACAGTGTTGGGTAGTTTTCTGTATATAAGTCCTTTACATCTTTGGTTAAATTTATTCCTAGGTATTTGATTCTCTTAGTTACTATTGTAAATGGTATTTTTTTTCATGATTTCATCCTCAGGTTGCTCGTTATTGATGTACAGAAATGCTACTGATTATTGAACATTGATTTTTAGCCTGTGACATTACTGAACTCCTTTATAATTTCTAGAAGCTTTGTTGTAGATTTCTCAGGGCTTTCTACATATAGGATCATGTCATCTGCAAATAAAAAAATGTGTACTTCTTTTTTTCCAATTTGGATGCCTTTTATATCTTTTTCTTGCGTCAGTGCTCAAGCAAGTACTTCTAAGACAATGTTAAATAGGAGTGGTGATAGTGGGCATCCTTGTCTTGTTCCCAATCTCAGAGGGAAGGCTTTAGGATTTCACCATTGAAGATGATGTTAGCTTTGTGTTTTTCATATATAACCTTTATCATATTCAGAAAGTTTCCTTCTATTCCTATCTATCTTTTGCAGTGTTTTTATCAGGAAAGAGTGCTGTATTTTGTCGAATGCTTTTTCTGCTTGTATAGAGATGACCATGTGTTTTTTTCTTTCAATCTATTTATGTGGTGTATTACATTGATTGATTTTCTTATGTTGAACCATCCTTGCATACCCAAAATGAAACCCACTTGGTAATGGTGTATAATCCTTTTGATATGTTGTTGAATGTGATTATCAAGTGTTTTATTGAGGATTTTAGCATCTAGGTTCATTAGAGAAATTGGTCTGTAATTTTCCTTTCTTGTGGTATCTTTGGTTTTGGTGTTAGGGTAATGTTGGCATCGTAGAATAAGTTAGGCAATATTCCTTCTACTTCTATTTTTTGGAAGAGCTTAAGCAGGATTGGTGTTAGCTCTTTCCACAATGTTTGGTAGAATTCAGCTCTGAAGCCATCTGGTCCTGGGCCCTTTTTAGTTGGGAGGTTTTTGATGACTGAGTCTATCTCTTTACTTGCAATTAGACTGTTGAGTTTATCAATTTCTTCTTTCATCAATGTAGGCTGTTTGTGAGTTTCTAGAAATTTGTCCATTTCCTCTAAATTATCATTCTTGTTGGCATATAATTTTTCAAAGTATCCTCTTAAGATACTCTTTATTTCTGTGGGGTCAGTAGTGATATCCCCTTGATCATTCCTTATTTTGTTTATTTGCATCTGCTTTCTCTTTTTCTTTGTTATTCTGGCTAAGGGACTGTCAATTTTATTGATCTTCTTGAAGAACCAGCTTTTGGTTTCGTTTATTTTTTCTAGTGCTTTCTTATTCACTATTTCATTTAGTTCTTCTCTAATCTTTGTAATTTCTTTTAGTACTTCCTTTAGGTTTCATATGCTGTTGTTTTTCCAATTCCTCCAAGTGTGCAGTTAGGTCATCAATTTTAGCTCTTTCTTCTTTTTTAATGTATGTATTTATGGATATGAACTTCCCTCTCAGGACAGGTTTGGCTGCATCCCATAGGTTTTGATATCTTGTGTTGTCATTTTCATTAGTTTCAAGATAGTTACTGATTTCTTTTGAGATTTCCTCCTTGACCCACTATTTGTCTAAGAGTGTGTTGTTTAACTTCCGTATCTTTGTGCCTAATCTGTTTCTCTGGCCCTTAGTGATTTCCAATTTCATTCCATTGTGGTCAGAGAAATTACTTTGTATAATCTCAATCTTTCTGATTTCTTTGAGAGTTGTTCTGTGGCCTAGCATGTGGTGTATCTTGGTGTTGATCCACGTGCACTCAAGAACAATCTAATTCCTGCTGTATTTGGGTGTAGTGTTCTGTACATGTCTATTAGGTTCAGGTCCCCTAAAGTATTGTTCAGAGTCTTTTTTTCTTTATTGATTCTCTGTCTAGATGTTCTTTCTAATGGTGTTAATGGTGTATTAAAATCCCATTATGAATGTAGAGACTTTTATTTCTCCACTTAGTTTTCCTAGGGTTTGCCTCATGTATTTTGTGGTACCCCACTTAGGTGCATAAATGTTTAAGATTGTTCTCTCTTCTTGAGAGATTACCCCTTTTACTAATATATAGTGTCCATCTTTGTCTCTTAAAATACTTTTGCATTTAAAGTCTATTTTGTCTGATATTAGAATAGCAACTCCTGCCATTTTTTGGCTATTGTTTGCTTGTAAAATTGTTTTCAAGCCTTTCACTTTCAGCATCCTTGAATCCCTGGGTCGAAGGTGGGTTTCTTGTAGACAGCATATAGATGGATCATGTTTCCTTATCCATTATGCCAATCAGTGTCTCCTGAGTGGTGAATTTAACCAATTAACATTCAGGGTTATTACAATTAATTTCTTATTTCAGCCATATTTTCTTTGGGTTAATGTATGTCATATATTGTTTTTGTTTCTATTTTTTTGTTTTGGTTGTTTTTAAACTCTCCTCCATCTCTCTCTCCCTTGTTTTTTCCTTTCAACTTGTAGAACTTCCTTTAGTATTTCTTGAAGTGCAGGTTTCTTATTGGCATACTCTCTTAATTTCTGTTTATCTGTGAATAATTTGAGCTCTCCATCATTTTTGAATGCCAGTTTTGCTGGGTAAAGAATTTGTGGCTGGAAGTTTTTTTTCTTTTAGTACTTTGACTATGTCATAACATTGTCTTCTTGACTCTATGGTTTCAGATGAGAAATCAGCACTAAATCTAATTGTGCTTCTCTTGTATGTGATGGTTCTCTTTTCTCTTGCTGCCTTGAGTATTTTCTCTTTGTCTTGAGCATTGGACATTTTGACAAGTATATGTCTTGGAGTTGGCCTGTTGGAATTTATACTGTTTGGAGTGCACTGTGCTTCCTGGACTTGTACATCCATCTCTCTCAATAGGGTTGGGAAGTTTTCAGCCATTATTTCCTTCAACACTCCTTCTGTTCCCTTTCCCTTATCTTCTCCTTCTGGGATGCCCATAATGCATATATTTGCGCATTTTACATTGTCGGTTAAATCCCTGAGTCCCTGCTGGATTTTTTCTAACTTTTTATCTATCTGTTCTACTATCTGTTTGATTTCAGAAGTATTGTCTTCCATATCACTAATTCTTTCTTCTGCCTATTTAAATCTGCTGTTATGTGAATCCAGTGTCTTTTTTATTTCTTGCATTGTGCCATTGATCACCATCATATCTGTTATCTTTTTGTGTATGTTTACATTTTCTTCAGTATGTTCTCCCATTGTCTTCTTAATATCCTTAATGTATTCCTTCACTTCACTAAGTTGGTCCATGATATTTGTTTGGAAAGCTTTCATTAGTTTTTCGATGTTCTCCATCTTTTCCTGGTTTTTAGTTTTTTCACTGAACTGGCCCATGTCTTCCTGTTTCTCAGTGTCCTTTGTATTTTTTTGTTGTCTTCTAGTCATTATTTTATCTTGATGGGTTTATTCAGTTGATTACCTTCTTTCTCTGCTCTAGTTTATTTAGTTGGTGGTTCTTTGTGTCTGTTACATTTTCTCTTTGACGCTTTTTCTTCTTATTTTATTTCCTTGTTTCTTTATATGTTCCCTTGAAGGCAAAAGATTAGGGCCAGAGGAATCGAAAGATGTGAGAATTGAAGAAGGATAATAGTAATATTGAAAAAAGTTAGAAGAGTGGCTGTATAAGACTTAGCAAAATGAATGTTTAACTCATGTAGGCAGCATATTGTAAGAGGAAAGAAGGTGGAGTACCTACAATGGACTGGGAAACCAAATAGAGGAAAATACATGTAATGATTTTGAAGGCTAGAATGATGAGGAGAGAGAGAAAGAGTAAAGAATGGGCTGAAAGGAAAAAGTTAATATTAATAAAAAATGAAGAAAACAGAATAGATAGAATAGAAATTGACACCCTTGAAGTTGTGGGCTAATGAAAAAACATGGTATGTAAGAACCACAACAGAAAGCAGAAGACAGAAAGTTGAAGGAAGGAAAAGAGATAGTGTTGGAAGACAAAATCAATATAGACAGAGAACGGGAAATCACTGAAGAAGAAGCACAGCAAAAAAGAGAGAACCTAGCAGCCCCTAATTTAAAATTTTAAAAAAAGAAAGAAAGAAAGAAAAAAGAAGGGGGGGAGGAAAGAGGAAAGAAAAGCAAGAGACAACAAATAAGCAAAGAAAAACCAACCAACCACACAAGCAAGCAGTCAAACAAAGCTAAGGAAGAACAGTGTTCCTTCTTGGGCCCTTGCGGAACCTCTGAGCTTGCTTGTATTCATCAATCAATTGCCCTGCAAGGTTCTATCTGCATGTTTTGAGGCAGATTTTAGCTATTAAACTAAATAAAAATAAATTGTTTTTTTTAAATTACTGTCTTTTGTGTGTTTGTGTGTGTGTGTGTGTGTGTGTGTGTGTGTGAAATAAGGAACCCAAAAGAAGTCCTCTTCTAGGCCACCCCCTTCACTGAGGAGACTCTAACTAGGCTCATGGAAACTAATCAACTGCTTCCCACTTCCTGGCCTCCCCAGGGGAGCTGAAGCTCTGATGCTTGTCAGTGGAGAACAACAGAACTGGCTGACTCCATCCCCATTGGAGCCAAGCCTCAGTATCACCTGGGCTGTTGGGTAAATTCGGATTCCTCAGTAGATTTTCCCCTCCCCTCAGCCTGGCGCTGCTTCAAGCCAGCTTATTTGCTCCCAAAGCTATGAGGGGGTCCAGGCAGCCAAATCCACAGAAGAAATCCCTCTCCACTTTCTTTCAGAACCCTCCCACTCTCGGAGAATGCTCCCTATCACTGGGTTGCCAGTGGGTTTGGGGCGTATCCCTGGGCAGCTAGGTAAATCAACTTCCTCAGCAGATTTGCCCCTTCCCTCTGCCTGGTGCCACTTCAAGCCAGCTATTTTGTTCCCCAAAGCTGCAAGGGGTTCCAGGCAGCCAAATCCACAAAAAGGAAACCCGGCTTCAGTGTCCACCAGAATCCTCCCACTCTCAGAGAATTCGTCCTCTCACTGGGTTGCCAGTGGGAGTCATGTCACAAACCAGCCTTTTTCCCTCAGGGTGGCACTCAGCCATCTGTGTTAACCACCACAGGCAGGAGAGATACTCACGAATCTCTCTTAAGCAATCAGTCCTGTCCAGCTCCCTCCAGAACGATGTCCCCAAGGTTCTCGCTCCATGCGCCCCCAACACAGACCCCTGCCCATGACCCTGTCCCCAATCAGCCATGCTCAGCAAGCGAGTCAGCGAGTGCCCTCCTAAACTGACACCATCTTGCCTCTCCTCTATCCCTAATCAGTTTTCTATCTGACTTAAATCTAAGAGTGAAAAAGGGGTTTACTCTAACTATTCCTTCAGGCCCCACTACTTCCCAGAGGGGTAAGAGGGGAGCTGACATCTGTGTAGAAGTGGGAGGTAAGAATTTGGGATCAGTGACAAAGATGGAGGGCAGCAATGAGGGAGGGGGTTAGTCCTGATGAGTGGTTATGAAAGGGGAAGAAAGTTGACGTGGAAGGCAGTGATGATGATGAGGAGGAGGAAGGGGAGTTAGAGGATGAGGATCGTGGGGTGGAGATGACATCAGAGGCTTATATGGAGGAGGTGTAGGAGGAATCTGACCAGCTTTATCAAAGTTGAGGTTTTCAGAGGATTTGGGGGCAGAAGGGAGGAAGAAGAAGGCTTTTGAGGAGATTTTTGGTGTAAAGAAGAAAGTGGTAAGAGGAACAGTATTGACGGAAGTAGGGGCTGTTATGAAGATAAAAGAAGGCCTGATTATAAGGAAACTTAGACCACTTGCCACTCTTGTAGATAAAGTTCTTTAAGTCTCAGAGAACTTGATAATCAAAAGTGCTATTTTCCAGCCATTGACTTTCATTGTCCAATTCCTATTGTAGCCACACAGAGGTTGAATAGAAAATGAACTTTTGGGTCTGATGTCTCCTTCTGGGCTTAGAGTTTCAATGTTATGAAGGAGACAACCCAAAGGTGTGGTTTTGTGGGATGCAAAATTGAATTCCCCATTTTAAGTGGCATGGGTGAAACTAAGGATCTCTAGCAAAAGAACAGGGGAGATTCCAAGTGAGACAGGCATTCCCAAATCAGTCAGAATTCACCCAAGGAAATGGGAGACTGCACTTGGGACTGGACATCTCCAGAGCCAACAAGTCTCTTCCCATGAGGACACCAGCCTACCAAC
>JAQZBX010100186.1:0-11393 GCA_029593785.1 Cabassous unicinctus
TCAATGAATATTCTTATGCTTTCTTGTATGCATGTACAAAACTTTCTCTAGAATAATATACCTAGAAATTAGTGGATCATTTAAAAAATATATTTCAATATTATTACCAGAAAATATTGAAAATAAATTGTTCTTCAAACAATTAAAAAATATAAAAGATACCATTTACAAAAGCAACAACAACAAAAATACACATAGCAATAAATTTGACCAAAGAATTTAAAGACCTTTATGGAAGTATATTATAAACATGATTGTAAGATATTAAAGAAGGCCTAAATTAATGGAGAATATACCATTTTAGGAATGGAAAGGCTTGATACCACAAAGGTGTTAATCTTTCCAAATTATGTGATAAATTCAGTGCAATTCCAATTAAAAATCTCAAGAAAGTTTTTTTTTTTCTTTCTTTGTGGTACTTAACAATTGACTCTGAAATTCACGTGGAAAAACAACAGGACAACATTAGGCAATTCAATTTTAAAAAGGTATAGGAATTTGCCCTACCAGATAACAACATTTATATTTAAGACACTGTGATTTTGGAAGAGGAATGGGCAAATAGACCAATAGAACAGAATAAAAAGCTCCAAAAAAAGCCCTATATATACATGGAAAAGTTTATTACAAAAGTGGCATTATAGGTCAGTGGGGAAATGACGTATAATTTAATAACTAGTTGCTAAGTGTAGCAGATGGGCAGTTTGATGTAATTATTAATTCCAAAAATAGATATTGGATCATGCCTGTAAACTGGTCTGCTAATCTGGGCATGATTAAGTTATGATTAGGGCGTTAACTGGGCCACATCAATAGGACGTTGAGCCCCACCCCTTGGTGGGGCGGGAATCAAATATAAAAGACAGGGAAACGGATGTGGCTCAAGAGGTTCAGTGTCCGTCTACCATATGGAGGGACCAGGTTCGATCCATGGGACCTCCTGGTAAAAAAAAAAATTGTATCTATATCTATATATATAAAAGGCAAGGCAAAGGACAGTGTTAAAGCAGTTTTGATGTTGGAATTTTGATGTTGGAGAGAAGGCCCCGGGAGAAGAGAAGTGAGCTGTTTGCCTGATAGTCTACAGCTGACCTTGTGGAGGAAACAGAGGAGCTAAGCCCAGAGAGAAACAGAGCCCTTGGAAGAGAGGAACCCAAGAAGCCTGAACCCTGGCAAGCGTCGGCAGCTGCCTTGCTCTAACACGTAGCAACAGACTTTGGTGAGGGAAGAAACTTATGCTTTATGTCCCAGTAACTGTAAGCTTCTACCCCAAATAAATACCCTTTATAAAAACCAACCGATTATTGGTATTTTGCATCAGCACCCCTTTGGCTGACTAATACACTAAGCCATTTGGTTACCTACATGAAAAGCAAAATCTAGATGGTTTAAAGATAAAACTATGAAAAACCATACTTTAAAACATTTAGAAGAAATCTAGGGGAACATCTTTATGACCTCAGCATAAAGAAGGACTTCTTGGGACATAAAAAGGACAAACCCTAAAAGAAAATACAAATATATTTAATTACATTAACATTAAAAACTTCTGTACATCTAAGACATCATAAAAGAAAAGATAGGTCACAAACCAGGAAAGATATTTACAAGCCCCCAAACAACCAAACTTTATTTTCCCAGCCAAAAAAAAAGGTCTATGAACCAATAAGAAAATGACAACCTCACAGAAAAATGTACAAAGGATATGAAATGGAAATTCACACAAAGGAAAACTGAACGGCTAATAAACACATGAAATAATGTTCAACTTCACTAGCAATAAGAGATATGCAAATTTAAATGAGATATCTTTTCACACAAAAGTTTAGTGTCCAAGTATTGGGTAGGATATGAACCAGGAGCCATGCTCATAAACTGCTGATTTGGACTGTAAATTTTTACAACCATTTTGAAGAACAATTTGTTTTCAATATTTTCTGGTAATAATACTGAAATATTTTTTCAGTGTTCCACTAATTTCTAGGTATAGTATTTTAGAGAAAGTTTTGCATAAGCATACAAGAAGGCATAAGAATATTCATTGAACCATAGGATCTTTGGAATGAAAAACTGGAAGCTAAATGTCCATTAATAGGATAATGGATACATAAATTATAGCATATTTATACAATAGAATGTAGCACTGAAAATGAATGAAATATAGATAATTTCAGTTAGGATGACTTTCACAAACAGAATATTAAGCAAAAAAAGCAGAAAGTGAAAATAAAGTTTATATAAATAATACATTATTTATGGATGTATATATGTAGTGTAATAAAAGTATACACACGTCAAGGGAATGATTAACATAAAAATCAGGATTGTTTTACCCTTGGTTATCAGGAAGGTGAATGGGATCAAGAGGAACACACAACAGTCTTCAGTTATATTTAGTTGTTTTTAAACTAGATGGTTATCTATTTTATTCTCTAATTTTTATTTTGTAAACCAGAGATATTTTGTAACACTTTTTTTTTTTAAAAAAAGAGAAAATTATGGCTTATTAAATGGGGAATGAACTATGAGGGGTTAAGTAGACATGTTAGGCAATTGCAGTATTCTAGGAGAGCAACTTGAATATCTAGTACTATTTTGGGCACACATTAGGTGTTCAACTAATAGCTATTATTGTTTTGTGGAGATGATTATTATCATTACTATTTATTATAATCAGGGTAAAGACCAAAGATATAGGAGGATTATGAGGAAAAATAAACTAAATGTTTTCTTGTACCAGGTTCTTTATCTCTTTTAGTATAGTTTAGAACCTAGTGAGGTAGTTATTATAAAGAAATCAAGGTTCACAGAGGTGAAAGCCAGAAGACACAATGGCCACATAAATTTCTAATGACTCATTTTCCAATGTTGGTTAAACCATACACACACCCCTTTGGTGTCTAGTACTTAAAAAAAAAAATTCAAGCAGTTCTTCCTTTTTGTTCACAAGCTGCATATTTTGAGTTAAATATGAATAATTCTATACACTGTACACTTGTACAATGCCTTATCACTTATTACACAATAATTTTAGATCTTTCTCAATTTTTCATCTGAACTTCCTAACAACTCTGTGGAAGGCAGGGCAGTTGATTCTTCCTACTTTACAGATGAGTAAACTAAAATCCAAAGAGGACCCTCAGCAATTTCTTCCTGTGCTACACCCAAAATTCTTTTCATTACAGGTTGTGATGGTTAGTTTTGTGTCAATTTGTCTAGGTTATAGTACTCAGTTATTCAATCAAACAGCAATCTAGGTGTTGCTGTGGAGGTATTTTGTAGATGAGGAGAATACCTATAATATGTTGACTTTAAATAAAAGTTAATAATGTGGGTGGGCCTCATCCAATCAGGAGTAAAACTGAGGATTCCCTGAGGAAGGAGCAATTCTGCCTTAAGAATGCAGCTTTAGCTGCTTCCCATAGCATGCCTTAAAGGTTTCTGATTGCCTTGAAAAAAATTTCTTTAATCTCCTACAGGTTCAGTTTCTCTGGAGAACCCTAACTGATACACAACCAATAGCATCAAAACTCAAAAGATATTGGTGAAATATTCTTTGTAACCCTTACTGCCTTCTAAGATGAAAGTTATTAAATCTATGGAAAGATTTTACTCGGAAGTACTAGTTTCTGGTTTATTCAGGTGTTGCACGGTCACTGTGTAATCTGCACCGTTGCTACTTTTCCTATAACAAACCAAGAACTGCCATCTTTTCAAGCCCTAGCACAGACTCAATAATCAAGAAATGAATTTGATGCAATAACTTTGTAACATGTTTTGCAATTCTGAGCAATCTAATAAGAATAATCATAAGATAGTTTGATCTAGTGGTAGAAAGCTGAGAACGGCATTTTAATTTCTCTTGGATCAGTTACTTAACATCTCCCTGTCTCCCTTGACTCAGCTGTATAAGGAAAGATTAAACCAGTCACCTTCTTGGAGACCTTCCAGCGCTTAACATCGAATGCAGCTGGGCAGAATTTAAAACAAGAAGCATGATGACAGGATTTTGGGTATTAACCTTTCACACGCAGTCTGTTACTGTTAGCCTTATTTTTCCCATGAAAAAGGGCTCCTGCGCCCAAGGTGGGTTACTGGTCCTTAGTCCCAAGTGTCCGGAGGGCCCACCAGACCTGCCTGCCATGAGGAATAAGCCAGCAGTCTCCCTTCTAGCGAAGTAGGGGTTGGGGGTGGTGATTAGAGAGAAAGCTGAAGAAGGCCAAATGGCCAGCGGGACTTGAAGCACAAGGGATCTTAATCCCATCCCATATTTAGGAATGAAGGAAGGCGGGAACGCCCAAGCGCTGATGGTGCGAAGGGATCGGCTTAAAGAGGTTTGGTTTTGTGACCGTTGGGATGGGGCTTCGGTCCCCGAGCCCAGCGTCGGGGGGCGCCCAGAGTCCGCAGTTGACGTACAGAGGGGAGCGGGGATTTGGCAGTGACCCAACCGAGGGAGCGCGGCTCCCGGGGCTCCCCAGCTGCCACCGCGTGATCACGTGACAGAGCACCCGGGTGGGGAGCGCTGCACCCCGCCCCCCGCCCTTCTCAGCGCGCATGCGTTCGGCTTCGGGCGGTGAAATTCAAATTTGAACGGCTGTAGGAGGCCAAGTCTGACACTGCAGGCTGAAGAGAAGAGGCGAATTGGTTGAGAGGGTTTCCCCCCCACCCTGCCTCGGACTCCTTGGTTTCCTCAAGAGACACACCGAGCCAAGACTCACTTCTGTTCTTTTCCTGAACTTGAGCCACCGTCTCCGTAGTATCGTAGCCGAGACGCGGCGCCTTGGGCGATGGACCCATTTACAGAGGTAAGAAAGCTTGCCGGCACAGCCGGCCATGGCCGCTCTCGGCCCCCACCCTCCTGTTCCACCTTCTGTCAACCTGTGGGACCACCGGCCGCAGAGCGCGTGTGCGCGCGTGCGCGGTATGAGTGAGTGAGGGGAGGTTCACGGCATTCTCGGGACAAGAGGCGCGGGCTGCGGGGGGAAGCCGAGAGGGGCATGGGGGTGGCACCTCCTCTGCGTCTGGAGCGCGTCTGCGATTTTGTTGTTATTCCTGTCCTGCAGACGAGGCTCCGGGAGGGAAGTTTCGAGCCTGTCCTAAAAGGCGGTAGTGAAAAAACTCGTGTCAGCCCAGTTATTATAATGCCCCTCTAGAGTTCTGTCAGCGAGAGGAGGCCTGTGGCCTGACGGATCAGGTCCTGCCTGAAGTAGAAGCTGGGATAATTTGTAGGGTGGAGCCGAGTGCAGGAGTGACTCAGTGCAGTGTGCAACTGCCGCCTGCAAATCCAATGGGCTGTGATTTGCGAGGGTTTAGGCGTCTGGCAGAGGAGCTATGCATTGCATTTAAGGAAGCTTTTAATGAAATGGCAGCAAAACGTTGAAATAAACAAGTGCTTGAAACCATTGCGGAAAGCCTGTAGTTCCTTCAGATGCCATTTGTCAGCTAACTAGCAAAGAAGTTTCATACTCGGGATTGACCCTTTAATTGAAAGGAAACAGTTCTAGCCTAGTATGTACAAACCAAAAATATTAGCCCACAATTTAGAAACCCAGAGTAAAGGGAAACCTTTTTGTGTGTTTACAGGGCATATCATTACAGCAAAACTTATCATCGTTTGTTCTTTGGAAATTGAATATGGATTACATCGTCATTTTGTGATGATTTTCTCTAGCGTTAGCTTCTTGCTGAGAATATACGTTGACGTTTTGCAGAGTTTCGTGTCCCTTTTATTCCTAGTTAGTTCCTCTTTAGTTGTTGTGCAAATCCCAAGCTGTTATTTTTTGACCTTTTGCAAAGTGGGCCTTAAAGTGTCTCTACAGTAGATTGAAAAACTTAAATGCTCTTGGGACTAGTAAACTTTCTTTTGGGGGAATGTAGTTAAAATTTCATAAGTCTAATCTAAGATATTAAAGGTTACTATCTTTTGTAGTCCAACACTACAGTATCCTTTTATTTTTCTGCTTCGATTTCTCAAACATTTTAGAGGCAAGCACATCGATTTGATCATTTTATGTAAAGATTCTAACAGAAAATTCCAGAATGTATTTTTGTATTAGTATTAAAGAATAGGGCTGGTCATGCACCATATCTTTCACTTACATTGAAGTTAAAAAGGACGTCTTATTTTATAGTACTAACTCAGATTGGGATTCTTTAAAACATTAGCCCTTAGTGTTTGGAATATTCATTTTTATTCTCCTAAGTAACTGACAGGAACAAAGCATTTTTAAAGTTGGTTGAAATTGTACTTCATTTTCCTTAAAAATGTCATTCTGAAGCTAATACAAATCTCAACTGAAAGAAACTTTTATTGTTTAGATCATTTTATAGTGTGCTTAGAAATATGTGTGGTTTGCATTATGAAAAGTTAATTGCAGTTGGAATAAACAGATTTGACATCTTTTCCTTAATTGGTAATGAGTGAACTATTTGAATTAGTTAACCTATGAGGTGCTTAAGTATAGCATTCATAACATTTTTGCCCAGTGAAATAGAACTTCTCATTCAGTCCCTTGTTTTGTTGCTTGGTATTCTACTTTTCAAGTCTCTTGACTAATGATCTATGAAAGCTTGGGAGATTTTTTCCTGAGTATGAATTCTTGTATCACGATCTTTAGTGGTAAAATTTTGCATAGACTAATACTGTAAAAACTAAGTTATTAGGCTAAATGTCAAGTAAATTTCTATTTTAAATTTTTTTCTCTGATGGGTCAGTGTGAAATGACTTTCTTAACCAGGGTTCCTTATCAGAACCATAGAACAGAGGAGATGATTGGAGAGACTATTTTCTCAATTCTCTCAAGGGTGATTTATAACCAATGCCATCCTGCAAGCATAGGAGAGAAGTTAATTCATTACATTAATGCCAGAGCATTAGGACTTAATTTTCTTGGTAATGAGAGTTAGGATTACAACTATCCTAAACTTTACTCTCTTCCTCAAAAAAGAATATTCTGTATCGATTCTCTTCCTTGCTGTCATTGATACTGTCTGGCCCACTCTCCCTCTCTGCCTCTTCTGCCTGGAAAACTCTTTTATTTTATCTCCAGGTTGCAGTTTGATCTCCTTTCTTCATACACCTTTCCTGAGATGATAGACAGGCATAGGCACCTGCTATGTATATGGCATCCTGTACATTACCTTTGACAGTTCTCAGCTCATCTTTCAAAGAGCTCAGCTCACTTGCACTTGTCCATGTTTCCTGTTAGAATGTGAGCTTCATGAAGGTGGGACTGTTCTTTCCTATTTATAGATATTTTCCCCAACCCTAGGAAACCCAATAACATTTTGCTCAATCAATAAAGTAATACTACTTGTTTGGAAGAGAGCTATTAAGTGCAAATTACTTTACAAACAACATACAGCTGTAACTGTTTGAACATTTTATATATATATTTTTTAATTGTAGAAAATTTCAAAATATGCAGGAGTAGAATAGTATAATAACCCCTCATGCACCTATCAGCCACCTTTTGCAATTATCAACTCTTGGTCATATTGTTTCACTATATCTCCCTCTCACCCCTCCCACTGAATTATTTTGAAGCAAATCCTAGACATGTAATTTCACACATGACTACTTAAGTAGTTATCACTTGATGATAAAGAAAAAACATAATCATATTGCCATTATTACACCTAAAAATTGGCAATTTCTTAATGTCACCAAATATTCTGTCAATGTTCAGATTTCCCCAAATATTTCATATTTTTTATAGTTGGTTTCTTTGAATTGGGATCCAGGCAGGGTTTACAGGACAATGTCTTTCATAGATCATCCAGGAATAGAGAAAAGAATCCATCTCCTGTGGTTGCTTGGACAGTCCCACAGTGAGTGCTACAGGTTTGCCAAGAGGTTAAAGCAGACTTCTATTATAATGATCAGCTGATAGTGTTAAAAAAGAACTTTGTTGATGATATGAAGATAGTTATGTTGAAAACAGTTTCTTAGAAAGAGCAATTGGATTTAGTCAAGAGATTTTATAGCAAACTGGTTAAGTTCCCAAACTCTGGAGCCTCTATTTGAATGACAAAACCACATTCTTTTGTTGTGAGCCATTGCTCTTGGTAATTGAAGATATACTGACTCACAAGTAATCTAACTGACCAGAATGGAATGTGGGCATGTCCTGAATAAATATAACTGGGCTGGTTTTGTATCTGGGGAGTGGTATATTTTATTGTGGGGCAAATTATCAGACTTGTGAAATTGTGTAACAAATATGGTCACTTTTGAGTTTGTTGAAGCAGACTTAGAGAGTGAATGAATGTCTTGTGTTTTGGGAGACATTGGTTCATACACTAACTCATTAAATGGCATAGCATTTAAATTTATTGTTACCTCTTTCAGTGAACTTTAAATTAAAAATCATTTCTAAGAAGAGTAGAGAGTTGTACTTTGTTCTCTGTTTTTTATTTTTATTTTTTAAAGATTTATTTATTTATTTATCCCCCCCTTGCTGCTTGTGTTTGCTGTGTCCATTTGCTGTGTTTTCTCTGTGTCTGCTTATCTCCCCCCTTCTGTGAGGTCTTGCTGCATCAGCCCACCTTGCCACGCAGGCCGGCCTGCCCTCACAAGGAGGCCCCGGGAAGCGAACCGGGGGCCTCCCATATGGTAAACGGGAGCTCTATGGATTGAGCCACACCCGCTTCCCTGTACTTTGTTCTAAGTGTAGATAATACTTTTGCATACTGAGAGGAATTTTTAAAAATTGTTATTCTATTTTATCAAAAAAGCAGGTCCAAAATTTAAAAAAAAAAATCAGGTCCAACAGAGTTTAATTCTTCCGTCTGCACTGTGTTTGCATGGGGAGTATATAAACTGCAGCCAATAATCTGTATCCCTCCCTTAGTTGTGTCCGTTTCTCAGAGTGAATTGTTTTACAGCATCTTGTGTTGAGTTACCACACTGGTTCAAATAGGAACATCAGTTGGTTCAGGCTAAGAAGAATATTCATTATTTTAGGAAATGGCTAAGATTTCAACTTGAAAGTATTTTATTTTGGTAATTAAAACAGAAAATTGTTAATTTTTATTTTTCTCATAGGAAGTGTCTTATGTTTTCAAAGGACTAATATATCAGTTATCTCTTGCTGCTCCAAATCATAATGCCTGAATTAGTTCCCTCTTGCTGCTGTAATGAATTACCATAAACATAGTGGCTTAAAACAACATACATTTATTATCTTATGGTTCTATAGGTTAGAAGTCTGAAATGGGTTTCACTGGGCTAAAATCAAAATGTTGTCAGGATTCTGCTCCTTCCGGTAGCTCTAGGAGAGAATCTGTTGCTTTGTCTTCCAGCATCTAGAGGCCCCTTCATTGCTTGGCTGTGGTCCCTTCCTCCATCTTCAAGGTCACCAATCACATCTCTCCAACCTGTGCTTCTGTCACATCTTCTCTGACTCCTGCCTCTCTCTTTTCCCTTATAAGGAGAGTTTTAATTACATTGGGTCCATCCAGAGAATCCTGGATAGTCCTCCCATCTCAGGATTCTTAACTTAATCACACCAGTAAATCTCCTTTATTAGTCACAGGTTCAGAGTATTAGGACATGGACATCTTGGGGGATCATTCTTTTGCCTAACACAGTGGCTTAAAACAACAACCACTTTATAATATTCATGATTTAGTGGGTCAGCAGTTTGTAATGGGCTCAGCTGTGCTGTTCTTCTGCTGATCTCCCATGGCATCATACAAGGTCTGCAATGATCTGGCAATTATCTGGGGCTGGATGGTCTAAAATGGCCTTACTCACATGTCTGGTTGTTGATTGTGGCTGTCAGCTGTATCAGCATGTCTTTAGAAGGCTAACCTGGGCTTCTTCATATGGTGGCATTGTTCCAAGAGAGGGAGAGGAGAAAGTGCAAGACCTTGAGGTGTGGGACTGGGAGTCACAGTATCACTTCTGCCACATCTTATTGGTCAAAACAAATTACTAGGCCAGGCCTGATTCAAGGGTGGGAAATAGATTCCAACTCTTGATGGGAACAGAAAGAATTTGTGGCCATTTTAAATCTTACACAACTAATTTTACACATTTTAGCCCTCCTTTAATGTTCATATTGCATCTGTAATGATTTTGACAATAAGTGCTCATTTGGTGTGTCTTGTCTTAATTAGTTAGGATTTAATTTTTGAAATACTTGACATTTTTGAATCTCTGACTAAAATTATTATGTTTTAATGCTCTGGTATATTATGGTATATTTTATATGTAGAAACTCCTTGAACGAACCCGTGCCAGGAGAGAGAATCTTCAGAGAAAAATAGCTGAGAGGCCCACGGCAGCAGCAAGGTCTGTGACTCATGCTAAGCGAATTAGAGAGCCACTTTCAGAAGCAAGTAACCAGCAACCCCTATCTGGTGGTGAAGGTAAAGACTTGGTCGGGAAAAGTAAAATTTGCATTTTTTAATAAAGGAGATAAGCCCCAAACATTTCATTATGCGTGTAGAAAAATCAAGTTTTTGGGGAGGCAAATGTCATGGTCTCTGGGGAAAAGATTGGCCTTCTATTCTATTTCAGGGTTATTATATTTAGGCCTAGAACCTACCTGACTGTAACTGATTTTTTTTTAACAAATATTACAAATTAATTGATTGAACTTTTCCTCAATCCAGAGTTATCCTTAAAACTCTTAAGGGGGGAAAAAAAAGGAGTATATTAACACTTATGCTGGTGTTACATAGATTCTTCTGACTACAATTGACCATCAGGTTCACATGTTGTCTCTGGCAACAGCAACAAAAGGCAGACCTGCTTGCAAATGCTTGAAATGTCTCCTGGACCAACTCTCTAGGGTTGGGGGTGAAGTTTAGGTTTTAATCTACAGAACTGGTAGAATTAACCAAAAGTAAACAAACACACACAACCAAACTCACTTGGAATCTTATCTTATTCTTTCCTAAATCCTGGCATAATCCTTTCCTGGAGTTCTAAATAGCCTATCAATAATAATTTTCCTTAGTTCAAATTTAAAATACTTGCATATAGAAAAATAAAGAATACTACAGATGTCAAAACCAACATTACAGAAAAGCAGAGAAGAGGATATGGGGATGGGTCTCATTTCCTTGGGGAGCTAACCATAGAAAGAGAATTTATTTTTATATATTTACACATTTTGAAGGGAGAGAGAGAATACATTACAGTTATGGTATTAAACCAGGAAAATAGAGGTCTGACCTCATTTTCACTCTGACACGTGTTTATACAAACAAGTATTGAGTACTATGTACTTGAAAAGTAGAGTTTAAAAACTATGATTTTTTTTTCTCTTAACTTTATTTGTACATTTAATAATCGAAAATATAAACAATTAAAAACTAAAAAGTAAACACAGATGAATAAATATATACATTTCTCCATTAAATGTAATGGATACATATAAATT